>LR752857.1:24004-54175 GCA_902729485.2 Mus minutoides | reverse complement strand
GGAGCTTCAGTTGGGGAAATGCCTCCATGAGATCTAGCTGTGAGGCATTTTCTCAATTAGTGATCAAGAGCCCCTGGTGGGTGGGACCATCTCTGGGCTGGCAGTCTTGGGTTCTATAAGAGAGCAGGCTGAGCAAGCCAGGGGAAGCAAGCCAGTAAAGAACATCCCTCCATGGCTTCTGCATCAGCTCCTGCTTGAGATCCAGTCCTGACTTCCTTGGTGATGAACAGCAGTATGGAAGTGTAAGCCAAATAAACCCGTTCCTCCCCAACTTGCTTCTTGGTCATGATGTTTGTGCAAGAATAGAAACCCTGACTAAGACAGGCAGTCTTTGGATGACCTTTTTTTCAGTCTCACTCCATTTTTTTTTGTCCCTGCATATCCTTTAGACAGGAACAATTCTGGGTAAAATATTTTAAGATGGGTGGATGGCCCAATCCTTCACCCGTTGGCTATGCCTATCTCCTGGAGGTGGTCTCTACAAGTTCTATTTCCCCTTTGTTGGGTGTTTCAGTGAATGTCTTCCTTGTTGGGTCCTGAGAAGCTCTCACTTCCCTGGTATCTGGGACATTCTAGTGGCTCCCCCCAGTTTCCAACCTTCCACTGCTACATATTTTTATTAATTTCCTGATCCTCTGGACTTCTTTTCTGTCTCTTTCAATACCTACTACTGACCCCCCTTTCCCCTCCCACTTTTCTCTCCCTCCCAGGTCTATTGACAGTGCCCTTTGTCTTACAAAAGCTTTTCAATTTTATGAGGTCCCATTTATCAATTGTTGATTTTAGAGCCTAACCCATTGGTGTACTGCTCAGGAAAATTTCCCCTATGTTCAAGTGTTTGAGGCTCTTCTGCACATTCTCTTGTATTAGATTTAGTATACCTGGTGTTATGTGGAGGTCCTTGATCCACTTGGACTTAAGCTTTTTCCAAGGAGATAAAGATGAATCAATGTGCATTATTCTACATGCCACCTGCTTCTTGAAACAGCACTATTTGTTGAAAATGCTGTTGTTTTTCCTCTGGATAGTTTTAGCTTATTTGCCAAATATCAAGTGACCATAGTTATGTGGGTTGATTTCTGGGTTTTTAATCCTATTCCATTGATCTACCTGCCTGTCTCTGTACCAATACCATGAGTTTTTTCCCCACTATTTCTCTGTAGTAGAGCTTGAGGTTAGGGATGATGATTCCCCCATAAATTCTTTTATTGTTGAGAATAGTTTTCACTGCCCTGGGTTTGTTGTTATTCCAGATGAATTTGAGAATTATTCTTTCTATCTCTGTGAAGTACTGAGCTGGAATTTTGATGAGGATGCATTGAATCTGTAGATTGCTTTTGATATAATCACCATTTTTTACTATTTTAATACTGCCAATCCAAGAGAATATGAGGTCTTTCCAACTTCTGAGGTCTTCAATTTCTCTATGCAGAGACTTGTAGTTCTTGTCATACAGATCTTTCACTTTTTTGGTTAGAGTTACACGTAGATATTTTATATTAATTTTGACTATTGTGAAGGGTGTTGTTTCCTTAATTTCATTCTCTGCCCATTTATCTCTTGTGTAGAGGGAAGGGTAATGATTTATTTGAGTTAATTTTATATTCAGCCACTTTGCTGAAGTTGTTTATCAGCTGTAGGAGTTCTCTGGTAAAATTTTTGGGATCCCTTATGTATACCATAATATCATCTGGAAACAGTGATATCTTTACTTCTTTTCCAATTTGTATCCCTTTGACCTCTTTTTGTTTTCTAAATGGTCTGGCTACAACTTTGAGTACTATATTGAATAAATAGGGAGAGGATGAGAAGCCTTGTCTTGTCCCCTGATTTTAGTGGGATTGCTTTGAGTTTCTCTCCATTTAATTTGATGTTGGGTATTGATTTGCTATATTTTGCTTTCATTATGTTTAGGCATATACTTTGATCTCTTGATCTTTCCAAGACTTTTAACATGAAGGAGTGTTATTTTTTTTTTTGTCTGTTTTGTACATGTATTATATACTCCAAAAAACAAAACATTCAAGCCCAAAGTAAAAAAGGAAAGCAGGGCCTTTCAGCTTCAAATATTTTGAATTAAGAAGTAGCTTCAGGGAAGACATCACTTTTGGAAAGTTTTCTATGCACACATTCTTGGTATTGTGGCACTGTTGAATATAAGCTAATCTTGTTCTATGAGGGGACAGTGGTCACGAAGTCACGGTGCGCTTGTCCATGCTATGTCTGGCTCACACCATGAGTGGCTACTGTTAGGAACACTAAATGGCATTTTGATTGTTTGCAGATATTGTTTCTGATTCTCAATCAGCTAATTGTATAGATCTGAGTCGGGCTAGACAAGAAGGGGGCTTGGGGAACAGGTGGCTGTGTAGCTCAGTGGTAAGGCCCTCATGAACAATGCCCTGGGCTTTATACCAGCATTGCAAAAAAAAAAAAAAAAAAAGACAAACCATGAGGAAAAAAATTTTTAATTCAAATGCTTTAGTTGTTCTGTTAAGTAGATGCTTCTCCAATTTATGCTTGTAGTCTTAATTTCTTTTTTTTTTTTATCTTTAAGAGTTTAATATTTCCTATTTTTGAAAATAATTAACTTGATGACAATTTTAGGGATTTACTGAGCTTTTCACAGAATACAATATAGTTTTCACACATTGAATGTGTGCCCAATTTATCAAAGTACTCTAAATAAATGAAATGATTCAACTACTCTAATAAGGATCACCACACACAATGTGCTTGAGAAGGCTTTAAGAGCACATGACATAACTAGCTGGAGCGATGGTGTATGTTTGTAAAAATGAGTGTGCTAATAGCCATTGACAGTGATGATCTCGTACAAGGCAAGACCAGTGTCCTCTTTGTGCATTCTTTTTTTTTCTTCTTCTCTTTATTAGATATTTTCTTCATTTACATTTCAAATGTTATCCAGAATTTTCCCCTTACCCTCCCGCATCCCTGCCCTGCTCCCCTACCCACCCCCTCCCACGTAATGGCCCTGGCATTCCCCTGTACTGGGACATAAAGAGTCTGTATGACCAAGGGGCCTCTCCTCCCAATGATGGCCAACTAGGCCATCTTCTTCCATATATGCAGCTAGAGACATGAGCGCAGGGGGAACTAGTTAGTTCATGTTATTCTTCCACCTATAGGGTTGAAGACCCCTTCAGCTCCTTGGGTACTTTTTCTAGCTCTAAAGGAGTGTTATAACTGTGAAAGGCATTTTCAGTATCTAATAAGATAATCATAATCATGTGATTTTTTTTCTTCCAGTTTGTTTGTGTAGTGGACTACATTGATTACTTTCCATATATAGCATCATCCCTACATCCCTTGGCTGAAGCCTACTTGATCATGGTAAATGATCATTTTGATGTGTTCTTGGATTTGGCTTGCTAGAATTTTGTTCAGTATTTTTGCATTGATATTCATAAGGGACATTGGTCTGAAGTTCTCTTTCTTTGTTGGGTCTTTCTGTGTTTTAGGTTTCAGCATATCAGAGGCTTCATAGAAGGAATTAGGTAGTTTTTCTTATATTTCTATATTGTGGAATAGTTTGAGAAGTATTGGTGTTAGATCTTTTTTGAAAGTCTGCTAGAATTTTTGTCTAAAACAGTGTGGCCATGAGTGTTTTTTAGTTGGGAGACTTTTTAATGACTGGTTCTATTTTCATAGGAATTTTGCGACTGTTTAGATGGTTTATCTGATCCTTCCTTAATTTTGCTACCTGGTGTTTGCCTAGTAAATTATCCATTTCACCCAGATTTTCTAGTTTTGTTGAGTATAGGCTTTTGTAGTAGGATCTGATTTTTTTTTTTTGAATTGCATTAGTTTCTGTTATTATGTCTCCCTTTTCATTTCTGATTTGTTAATTTGGATACTGTCTCTGCCCTATAGTTAGTTTGGGTAAGGGTTTATCTATCTTGTTGATTTTTCTCAAAGAACAAGATCCTAGTTTTGTTGATTTTGTATAGCTCTCTTTGTTTCTACTTGCTTGATTTTAGCCACAAATTTGAATATTTCTTGCTATCTACCACTTTTGGGTTCATTTACTACTTTTCGTTCTAGAGCTTTCAGGTGTAGTATTCAGCTGCTAGTGTAGAATTTCTCTGATTTCTTTATGAAGCCACCCAGAGCCATGAGTTTCCCTCTTAGCATTTCTTTTTCTTATGTACTATAGGTTAGGGTATGCTGTGCCTTCATTTTTGTTAAATTCTAAAAAGTCCTTAATTTATTTCTTTATTTCTTTCCTATGTTATCATTAAGTAGAGAGCTGCTTAGCTTCTATGACTTCATGGGCTTTCTCTTATTTTTGTTGTTATTGAAGACCAGTCCTAGTCTATGATGGTCTAATTCATGCACTGGATTAGGTCAATCTTCTTAAATCTGTTGAGACTATTTTGGTCTCTTATATGATCAATTTTGGAAAAGATACTATGAGTTGCCAAGAAGATGGTATATTCTTCTGATTTAGGATGAAATGTTATGTAGATATCTGTTAAATACACTTGGTTCATAACTTCTGTTAGTTTCTTTGTGTCTCTCTTTAGTTTTTGTTTCCATGATCTATTCATTGTTGAGAATGGGGTATTGAAGTCTTCCACTATTATTGTGTGAGGTTCAATGTGTGCTTTGATCTTTAGTAGTATTTCTTTTACAAATGTGGGTGCCCTTGCATTTGGGGCATAGATGTTCAGAATTGAGAGGTCATCTTGGTGAATTTTTCCTTTGATGAGAATCAAGTGTCCTTACACATCTTTTTCTGATAACTTTTGATTGAAAATCTATTTTATTGTATATTAGAATGGCTACTCCAGCTTGTTTCTTGAAACTATTTGCTTGGCAACCTTTTTTGTAGCCTTTTATTTTGAGGTAGTTTCTGCCCTTGTCACTGAGGAGTGTTTCTTTTATGTAGCAAAATATTGTGTCCTGTTACATATGCAACCTGTTAGCCTATGTCCTTTATTGGAGTGTTCAGTCCATTAATGTTGAGAGATATTAAGGACCAGTGATTGTTGCTTCCTCTTATTTTTGTTGTGACAGCTGGAGTTATGTTTGTGTGGATCTCTTCTTTTGCAGTTGTTGTGATAAGAACTATAGATGAAGTTTAGTGTGAGAGGAAGGAAGGCATAAAGATAAGAACTAAAATATAAGAAGAATTTTAACTGATATTGAAAGTACAAAGATGCCAGTTGTTGGTGTCTTAGTTATGGTTTCTATTACTGAGATGAAACACTATGACTGAAAAGCTGAATGGAGTAGACCAGGTGAGGGAAAGTGGATTGTGAAAGTGTTCTATTTCCTGCTGCTTATTTAGTGAGTAAGGAACGTCACCACTATGAGAAAAATGAATATGATGGAGGCTCAAGGACAAAAGGAAATCATTTGTTCTCAAGGAATAGAGGAATAGCCTATAGCAGTATTGCTAGGAAGTAAGACTAGAACCTCATTTGATGCTAGTATCCATGACTTTAAAATGAATTCAGTTATCCTGGTTTTGTATCTTATCTAACTGCCGAGATATAGAAGAAAAGACAGTGGATATTTACATGTAATTGGGATGGGGCCTAGTCTAAATAAACTACTGAAAGTGGGATTGTAGCAAGGAGTCCAAGAACATTCTTAAAATACAGCTATAATCATCAATTTAAATTGTAGAGGGAAAAGTTAATAAAGAAATCACATAACTGAGTTGAAAAAGATGCCAGGTAAAATATGGTGGAGTCAATGAACTATAGGTTACCACCATTGTATTCCATGCTTCTACTAGTATGACCCATTTAATGCTATTTTAAGCTTTCAACTTCTTTGCTAATCCAAAGTCCCCAGATTCACATTCCTCCAAGCAAAAGCATAGTCAGGTCTATCACAGCAACTTCCCAGTCATTGGCACCAACGTTTGTCTTATTTTGAGTTTTATTTGAAAGAACACCATAACCAAGGCATCGCTTATAAAGGACAACATTTAACTTGGTCTGGCTTACAGTCTCAGAGGTGCTGTCCATTATCATCATGGCATTAAGCATGGCAACATGCAGGCAAACACGGTACTGGAGGAGGCAAGAGTTCTACATCTTCATCTGCAGACAAGAGAAGGGGACTATCTTCCACACTGGGTGGAGCATGAGCATTATGAGGCCTCAAAGCCAGCCTACACAGTGGCAAACTTTCTCAAACAAGCTCACACTTATTTCAACAAGGCCATTTCTCCTAATAGTGGCACTTTCCATGAGTCAAGCATATTCAAACCACAGCATGGCTGTGCACTTCTGCAACCTAGCACCAGGGGAGGCACATATGGGCAGATCCCCAGAAATCTTCTCGGGTTATGGGGTTTGGTGAGAAATACTCTCTCAATAGGCAATGTAGAAAGCTATAATAGGAGACTGCTGACATCAGTCTCTGGCCTATAGATGAAATGTACACAGGTGTGAATATGTATACAATACAATTGCACATAAAGTATTTTTACTTTTGAACTTTTTGATGAACATAAAGATATCTATGTATATTAGCCTGGCTTGCATAGTCTTTCATCTCCATACTTGGTAGTGTTCATGGAAGTACCATATCTTGCACTGTTGCCTGTGATAGTAGAATATTCTAATGACCTGTATGAAGTTCTTGTTGATGAAACCTAACTCCTCAGTAATTTTTCTATGGAAGTTTCTTGCTTTCTTTCATTTTGTTCCTAGATTTGTATGTGAGCAGATAACACAACAATATCCCTCTCTATTAATAAAAACCTTTCTGCCTTAGGATTCTAATTTTCAGACTTTGTTAAGAAGCTATTGAGTTTTGAAACAACTTCTGCTAAATCTTTCATTATAAATTTTCATTACAGCTTTTATCACAAGGCCAAAAAAACATCTCTTGACTCTTCCCTCATTACATGCTCTCTACACAAAAAGGGTTTTGACTGTTATCATCATAAGGGTTTTCTACTGTATGTGTCATTTGTTGAACGAAGGAATGATTCATTGATTGTGAATGGCACCTTTTGTTAATGGCACCTCTCTTCCACTCACTATAGCAAAAAATGCACAACAAACAGAGTTTTGCTTCTTTTATCTATTGATGTATTTCTAATGCACAGAAAAGTTTCTAAAATATAAGAACTATCCAATAACTATTACCAAACAAGAGGAGGAATGAATAAGTTCTGTTTGTGTCAGTGAATGTGATGATGCCATGGATAAACATTTGGGATTTTCCAATAGGAAACTTGGTTTAATATATAGACTTTGGATTTATTTAAACAAAATTAAATAGAGTGAATAAAGATTCAGGAAAGAGTTTAGTGAGACCACAAACATTCATTGATATTTTCTGTCAAAGAGTGAAAATATCTGTGGCTTGAGCAACAGCTTTGTTCCTATTACAGCTTGGATAGTATGAGTATGGACAATTTTGATTGAATACTTTTTGTTTATAAATATTTTTTGAAAAACAACAAGATCAACAAATATCTAGTAAAATGAATCAAAAGAAGAAAAAGGAGGAAGAAAATAAAAGTAGAGAAAAAATGGAGACATGATTACTAGAGAATTTTTAAGGATCATAAAAATATAGTTTAATCTGGCAAACACAGAAGTGGATGCTAACAGTCAGCTATTAGATGGGACACAGGGTTCCAAATGGAGGACCTAGAGAAAGGACCCAAGGAGCTGAAGGGGTCTCCAACCCTATAGGTGGAAGAACAATATGAACTAACTAGTACCCCCAAAGCTCTTGTCTCTAGCTGCGTATGTAGCAGAAGATGGCCTAGTTGGCCATTATTGGGAAGAGAGGCCCCTTGGTCATCAAACTTTATATGCCCCAGTACAGGGGAATGCCAGGGCCAAGATGACGGAGTGGGTGGGTAGGGGAGCAGGGCGGGGGATGGGGGAGTTATAGGGGACTTTCAGGATAGCATTTGAAATGTAAATGAAGAAAATATCTAATAAAAATTGAAAAATATATAAAAAATAAAAATAAATAAAAATATAGTTTAAATAACTATATTCCACTTAACTAAAAAATATGAAAAGAAAAATAAAATAATTTTTAGATCTATATGGCCTGCCAATTCTACCTCATGATGAGACAATTAATTTAAATGGTCCTATATTATCCTGAGAAATAGAAATAGTAGTTAAAAAATCTCCTAACTAAAACCCACCTAGGATGGATTTTCCCAGAAAATACTATTATATTTTCAAAGAAATAATACCAGTATCCCTTAAATTATTCATTAAATGAGAAAAGGAAGGACAAAATTTTCAAAATTCTTTTTATGAAGCTAGTATTATTTTACCCTGATACCCAAATCAGATAAAGACAAACAAAACAAATCAAATGAAAAATAATGGGCTAGTATTTCTGATAAATTTTCTCAATAAAATACTTGCAAATGGAATTCAAGACCATATCTAAAAGATTATCCACCAAAATCAAGTAGGCTTTATCCCATGGATGCAAGAATGATTGAACACAAGTAAATCAATAGATATAACCCACTATATAAATAGACTCAAAAAGTGTAAGTCACATGACCATTTCATTAGATTCAGAAAAGACTTTTGACAAAGTGCAACATACTTTCATGGTAAAAGTCTTAGGGAATATAGGAGTATAAGTTACAAACTTTAATATAATAAACACCATTTTCTCCAGCTCCCAGCCAGCATCATTCTGAATGAAAGTAAACTCAAAATGTTTCCACTAAAATTAGGAACAAAACAAAAAATGTCAACTCTTCCCTATCTTGTTCAATACAGTACTCGAAGTCTTAGCTAAAGAGAAGGAGGGAGACACAAGAATATTAATAGGAAAGAAAGAAATCAAAGTATCCTTATTTACATGTGATAGGATTCTATACATAAAAGACCCTAAATTTGCCAGCAGAATAGTCTTACAACTAAGAAACACATTTAACAAAATAGCAAGAAAATAATTCATGAGTAGAAAGTAACAGTCTCCCATATACAAATGACAAACCCTCAGAGAAGGAAATCAGGGAAGCAGTAGTGCCATTCAAATAGCTTTAAAAATACCTTGAAGTCAATATAAAAAGGAAGTATAAACAATCACACGAAGAAACAGAAACGGAAATCATTTACAATAGAAACTTTAAGACACTGAAATAGTTGAAGATTCCAGAAGATGGAATGATCTCCTATGCTCTTCGATTGATAGGAATAATATGGTTAAAATAACCATCCTACTTAAAAAAATCTACATATTCTAAGCAATACCCATAAGACTATACAATACAATTATTTACAAAAACTAAAGATAAATAACAAAATTTTATATGGAAACGCAAACAACCCAGAATATTTAAGATGATACCTAACAATAAAAAACATTGCTGTTTCTTCTGGCAATGGGCAAAGAGACACCTTTTTGGTGGTGATGTTCTTAATATCAGTCAGAAGCAGAGCAGGATGGTAGTCTGTGCTCACTCAACTTGATGCCTGGTTTCATGGTCAAAGCAGTTTTATGCCTAGGACTTATAAAAATCAAGTCAAATCAAATGAAAAACAGGCAGCTCAATGCTAAAGGAAGAATTCTGACTGAGACCTGCAGACCACCACACTACCCACAGACCTCCTCTCCAGTGAATGGCCACCTGCCTGCAAAGCCATCTCATATTCTTTTATTTTAGAATGAAATATTCTATAGATATCTGTTAAATCCATTTGGTTCATAATGTCAGGTAGTTTCACTGTGTTTCTGTTCAGTTTGTGTTTCCATTGCTGAAAGTGGGGTATTGAAGTCTCCCACTATTATTGTGTTAGTTGAAGGGAGGAATAATTTGTATTCTGGTCCAGTCTATTTGGAGTTCTGTGAACTTCTTGTATGTTGATGGGCATCTCTTTCTTTAGGTTAGGATAGTTTTCTTCTATAACTTTGTTGAAGATACTTTTTATTAGATATTTTTCTTTATTTACATTTCAAATGTTATCCCCTTTCCTGGTTTTTCCTCCCAAAGCTCCATATCCCCTCTCCCTCTCATTGCTCACCAACTTACCCATTCCACTTTCTGGCCCTGACATTACCATATACTGGGGCATCAAACTTACACAGGACCAAGGGCCTCTTCTCCCATTGATGACTGACTAGGCCATTCTCTGCTACATATGCAGCTAGAGCCATGAGTCCCACCATGTGTTTTCTTTGGTTACTGGTTGAGTCGCAGGGAGCTCTGTGGGTACTGGTTATTTCATATTTTTATTCCTCCTATGGGGCTGCAAACTCCTTAAGCACCTTGAGTACTTTCTGTAGCTCCTTCATTGGGTATCCTGTGATCCATCCAATGGATGGCTGTGAGCATCCACTTGGCCCTTTAAGTTGGGAATCTTTACTCTCTTCCTTACAGATTATCCTTAGGTTTGGTCTTCTCATTGTGTCCTAGATTTCTTGGATGTTTTATCTTATGAGCATTTTGCATTTTTGTTGACTGCTTTTTCAGTGTTTCTATGGTATCTTCTGTATCTGAGATTCTTTCTTCTATCTCTTGTATTCTGTTGGTGATGCTTACGTCTATGACTCCCGATCTCTTTCCTAGGATTTCTATCTCTAGGATTGTCTCCCTTTTTTGATTTCTTTATTTTTTTTCTAATTCTAATTTTAGAATCTGGATGGTTTTGTTCAATTCCTTCACCTGTTTGGTTTTGCTTTCCTATAATTCTTTTAGGGATTTATGTGTTTCCTCTTTAAGGACTTCTACTTGCTTACCTGTGTTCTCCTGTCTTTCTTCAAGGGAGCCATTTATGTCCTTCTTAAAGTCCTCTATAATCATCATGAGAAGTGATTTTAAACCCGAATCTTGCTTTTCCAGTGCTATGGGGTAACCTGTATTTGCTATGGTAAGAGAATTGGGTTCTGATGATGCCAAGTAGCCTTGGTTTGTGTTGCTTATGTTCTTATGCTTGCACTCACTGTCTCTGACTGGAGCCTGTCCCTCTTGTGATCCTGGTTGTTTCAGAACCTCTCAGGGTCCAGCTGTCTCTGTGATCCTGTGATTCTGAGATCCTGGCTGTATAAGAGCTCCAGGAAATCAAGCTGCACCTGGGATCCTGAAATCCTGGTGTGACCAACCTTCTGCCATCCTATGATTCTGGGCAAGTTAGAACACCAGAGATTTGAGTTTCTTCTGGGTGTTGTGGGACTTGGTGTGGAGCTAGTGCCCAAGGTCTGCTCAGGGCACAGTCTTGGATTGGAAGGAACCTGTGCTACTGTCTGGACAGGGCCTCCTGCATTCCTGGATCCCTCTGGCACCATTTTCTCTTGGTGTTGGGGTCAGATGTTGTGGCCTCCTGACCTATGATATTGGGTGCATTAGAGCACATGGGAGTGGAGCTTCCTCTGTGTGTTATGGGACTGAGTGTGGAGTTAGAGCCCAAGGTATACTTAAGGCACAGGCTTGGACCTGAAGCAATTTCTTTATGGAGCCACCCAGAGCTGTGAGATTTTCTCTCATCACTGCTTTCATTATGTCCCATAAGTTTGGGGATATTTTGCCTTTCTTTTCATTAAATTCTAAAATGTCTTTAATTTCTTTATTTATTTCTTGCCTGACTAAATTATTATTGAGCAGAGAGTTTTTCAGTTTCTATGTATATATGGGATTTCTGTTGCTTTTGTTATTACTAAAGTCCAGCCTTAGTCTGAGGTGCTCTGATAGGACGCACAGGATTATGTCAATTTTCTTGTATCTGGTGAGGCCTGTTTTGTGATCAATTATATGGCCAATTTTGGAGAAGGTACCATGAGGTACTAAGGAGAAGTTTTGTTCTTTTGTTTTAGGATGAAATGTTCTGTGGATCTCTGTTAAATCCACTTGGTTCATAACTTCTTTTAGTCTCAATGTGTCACTGTTTAGTTTCTGTTTCCATGATCTGTCTATAGGTGAGAGTGGGATGTTGAAGACTCCCACTACTATTGTGTGAAGTTTAATGTGTGCTTTGAGATTAAGTAATATTTCTTTTACTATGTGGGTGCCCTTGCAGTTGGGGCATAGATATTCAGAATTGAGAGTTTTTCTTGGCACATTTTTTTTTCTTTTGATGAGTATGGGGTATCTTTCCTCTTCTTTTTTGATAATGTTTGTTTGAACGTCGATTTTACTCAATATTAGAATGGCTACTCCAAGTTGTTTCATGGGACCATTTGTATAAGTTTCCAGCCTTTTACTCTGAGGTAGTGTCTTTCTTTGTTACTGAGGTGTGTTTCCTGTATGCAGCAAAATGTTGTGTTCTGTTTATGTATCCAGTCTGTCAGTCTATGCCTTCTTATTGAGAATTGAGTGCATTGATATTAAGAGATATTGAGTACCAATGATTTTTATATCCTGTTATTTTTGGTAGAGGTGGCATTTTTGGGTGATTCTCTTCTTTTGAGTTTGTTCTGAGAAGTTTAATTTCTTGCTTTTTTTGTGTGTATGTGTAGTTTCACTCATGTTGGAGTATTTGATCTATTTTCTTTTGTAGGGCTGGATTTGGAGAAAGATATTATTTAAATTTGGTTTGCCATGGACTATCTTGGTTTCTCCATCTATGGTAAAAGAGTTTTGCTGGGTATAGTTGCCTGTTCTCAAATTTTTGATTTCTTAGGGTCTATATGACATCTGCCCAAGATCTTCTGGCTTTTAGATTCTCTGTTGATAAGTCTGGTGTAATTCTAATAAATCTAACATTATATGTTACTTGACCTTTTCCCCTTACAGTTTGTAATATTCCTTCTTTTTTTTTCTGTGCATTTGGTGTTTTGATTATTATGAAACAGAAATCATTTCTTTTTTGGAACCTTCTATTTGGTGTTCTGTAGGCTTCTTGTATCTTTATGGGTATCTCTTTCTTTAGGTTATGGGAGTTTTCCTTTATGACTTTGTTCAAGATTTTTGCTGACACTGAGTTGGGAATTTTAGCTCTCTTTTATACTTATTATTCTCAGATTTGCTCTTTTCATTGTGTCTTGGATTTCTTAGACACTTTATGTTACGAGTTTTTTGCATTTTGCATTTTCTTTGACTATTGTGTCAATGTTTTCTGTATCTTCTACACCTTAGACTCTCTTTTCTATTTCTTGTATCCTGTTGGTGATTTTTGTATCTGTGACTCCTGTTCTCTTTCCTAGGTTTTCTATCTCCAGAGTTGTCTCCCTTCATGATTTTTTTATAGTTTATATTTCCATTTTTAGATCTTGGATGATTTTGTTTAATTTCTTCACCTGTTTGATTGTGTTTTCCTTTAATTCTTTAAGAGATTTTTGTGTGTGTGTGTGTGTGTGTGTGTGTGTGTTTCCTTTTTAAGGTCTTTTACCTTCTTACCTCTGTTTTCTTGTATTTCTTTAAGGGAATTATTTATTTCCTTATTAAAGTTTTCTATCATCTTCTTGAGCTGGGGTTTTAAAGATCAGAACATTGCTTTTCAGGTGTGTTGGCATATTCAGGGTTTTATGTGGTGGGCGAAGTACGCTCTGATGTTGCCAAGTGGCATTGCTTTCTGTTGCTTATGTTTCTATACTTACTTGTCTTTCACCATATGGTTTTCTCAGGTGTTAGTTGTCCTTGAAGACTGTCACTGGATCCTATCTTCTTCTGTGAGTCTGTTAGCCTGGGTGTGTCAGAACTCCTGAAGGTCAAGCTCTCTCTGTGGGCCTGTGAGCCTTGGTTTGTCAGCACTCTTGGGGTCAAGCTTTCTCTCAGTGGGACTTGGGTATAGAAGCCTGTAGCACAGGTTCTGGTACAGAGTGTGGATGGAAACTGGAAGGATTGGGTCCCCTGCTGCATGGAGTTATCTGAGACCCTTGGGCTCTGGGCAGGTCCTATTCAGGCCACGTATTAGTGTCACAATAGTGGTCTTACCTGTGTGCCTGGGTGTATCCACACTCCTGGGGTTCAAGATTTTTTTCTTTACCAGCTATAATTTTGACAGAATGCTAAATATTATAAACCAGACAACCCAACCAAATGGGCACGGAATTAAACAAAGATGACACTAAAATCGGTGAGAAATATAAACTAAGTGCATATTAAATCTAATTTGTGATATCATCTTATCACAGTTATAATGATGATAGACACACACACAATCACACACACTCCTATATGCCAAATGATGACAAATATTGGCATGGATAAGATACAACTTACTAAACACATGAATCTCAAGAAGAATGAAGTTCAAAATGTGGTCTCTGTGCCCCTTCCTAGAATTAAGAACAAAGCACACACTGAAGGAGTTACAGAGATCATGTGTGAAGCTGAATCAAAAGGATGGACCAACCAGTGACAGCGGCTCCCAGGGATCCATCCCATAATCAGCCACCAAAATAAACACTATAGCATATGCCAGCAAGATAATGCTGAAAGGGACCTGATATAGCTGTCTTGTGGGAGGCTATACCAGTGCCTGGTAAACACAGAAGTGGATGTTCACAGTCAGCTATTAGTTGGANTTTTTTTTAAGAAAATACAGAGTAGAATATTTGTGATGTAAACACAGCAGTGTAGGATTAGAAATAATAGAAATCAAAAGCTTTTTACCTGCAGGAGCTGTAGATAATGTTCACCTTAATAAGTGATGCAGAAGTTAGTTTAATTCTTATTATTGAAATTTTGCTATGAACATAGTGGAACAACAATATGAACTAACCAAAACCCCCAAAACGCGTGTCTCTAGCTCCATGTATAGCAGAAGATGGCCTAGTCAGCCATCATTGAGAGGAGAGGCCCCTTGGTAATGCAATCTTTATATGCCCCAATACAGGGGAACGCCAGGGCCAAGAAGTGGGAGTGGGTGGGCAGGGGAGCAGGAAGGGGTGAGGGGTGAGGGGGGAGGGGACTTTCGGGATAGCAATTGAAATATAAATTAAGAAAAGATCTAATAAAAATTGAAAAAAAAAGAAATTTTGCCATTTGATGTTAAGAAATACAAATATTAGCGAGTTAAATAAATTGAAATACTTAATAAAAATGAGGTCTCTAGATATTTTAATGTTTTCTGTGCAAACATAACTAGGACAAAGGCTTCTTTTAGTAAAATATTAAAAAATTTAACATATGTACAAATATTTCAGGCACCTTTTAAATTGAAGATTATGATTTTGAAGGTCTGGAATGGTCCTGAGAATGTAACAAACTTTTACTCGTGACCATGTGTGAGCAGCAAAGATTTAGCAAGGAAATAAGATAGTTTTCCTTAGCTTGTTTGGATTTGCTCTCCTCTTACTTAATCAAATTACTTCATTATTATCAACAGTGCTGTGTTTCTTTGGGAACAAAGCCTTTGTTTCAGTTAAATGATTGCCACACTCAATGCCACATTATTAAGGATAATTTTTCAGTTATGTACCTTTTCTCATTCTTTTTGTATGAATATATGAAATCTAAATAAATAATCTAGAGGAGACTAACAGCTTTATAAGATAATTTCATCAATGTTTCAGAAGAAAACAAGGTTAACTTCTATCAAAAATGGAAGTGATATTTTGTTTCTTCTTGAGACCATCAAAAATTGCTGCTATACTCATGGACGTATATATAAATGTTATTCTTTTCGATGGGATATTGCTAAACATGATTAAGAAAAATATTAAAATAAATAAAATTTGAAAATATTTGCTCCAACAAAGATATTAGTGACTTGAGTGACAGTTGATCAGAACCATCACACCTTGCTACTATTCATTAGATATAAAAATTAAAATTTCATGGAAATTATACAGTCATATGGGAATTTTCAAACAACACAGACTATTGATAAGATTATAGGTTGTCCTCCTCAAACTGAGTGCAGGTCACTATTGGTGAAGGCAACACCTACACGACTCACTGAACATGGAAAAGTTGAGGTGGTGCCCACATAGAGATTTTACCACTACATTCTAGCATCTTTAGTAAAGGGAGGTACTCTGTATGCTACCAAAAGAGAAAATTAAAAACCATGCGAGACACAAGACCATTGATGTAGGATGATGTCCTCACTGCAAGATATACTAGCGCAATGGTGGTGCAAAGCTTGTGGGAGTAACCAACCAGAATATAATTTGACTTAAGACCCACTAGGCAAGATGGAACACATATACAACACTATTTGGGTGATCAAGAACCAGAAACAAGATAGCTCAGGGTTCTAGGATAAAACCAAATAGTATTTGTCCTAAAAAAAAAAATGTAACAATAAAATGACTCTTAAAGATATTCTGCTTTGATATCAGAGCTAATCAATATAAAGAACAAAATAAAATCCAAATTATATATGGATTACTGCCTTGTTCAGCTATTGTCAAAAAAATTTCCTCCTGCACCATATGGAAAAAATATATAGACCCATAGTCAGACAGAAGGCAGGGAGTGAGAGACCTTGAAACATTCAGACCTAAATAGAATGTCTCATCAAATCCCTACCCATAGAGCTTAGAGAACCTCTTGGAGTGAAGGCAGAAAGAGTGTAAGAGAAAGAGTGGATCAGGACACCAAGAAAAAATTGCCCTCTAAATCAACATGATCAAAGCTCATGTAAAGTCACAGAAACTGAATCAGCATGCATAGCATCTGGATGGATCTGTACCAGGTTCTCTGTGTATATGTTATAGCTTTTTGTTTGCTTATTTTGTTTTGTTTTTGAGGCAAGATTTCTCAGTGCAACCTTGACACTTCTGAAACTTCCTGCTTAGAACTGGTTGGCCTCAAACTCATAGAGATACACTGGGATTAAAGGTGTGCACTATCATCCACCATCTGGCTAGTATTTTTATTGGACTTGGGTCTTTGACACTATTCCTTGCTCTTGGGACTCTTTCTCTCCTGTTTAGTTTCTGTGTCCAACTTTGATATGAAAGTTTTTCTTAATCTTATTATATTTTACTTTGTCATGTTTGGTTGTTATCTCTTAGAAGTCTTTTCTTTTATAAGAAAGGAAGTGGATGTGTAAAAGAGGAGAGATGGGAGCAACTTATAGGGGGGATACTATAATCATGGACATATTATGAGAAAAGAATCTATTTTCAATATAAGTAGAAATCTTTTTGAAAAATTGCTATATAGTTTGTATCATACTTAAATGAGTGCTGTCTCTGATTTTTACATTTTATTTTTATTAAAAATATTTTTTCATTCAGTATGTTTTTTTGTTGTTGTTTTTTTTTTTGTTTGTTTTTTTTTGGTTTCTTGAGACAGGGTTTCTCTGTGTAGCCCTGGCTGTCCTGGAACTCACTTTGTAGACCAGGCTGGCCTCGAACTCAGAAATCTGCCTGCCCCTGCCTCCCAAGTGCTGGGATTAAAGGCGTGTGCCACCACTGCCCGGCTCATTCAGTATGTTTTGATCATGTTTCTTCCCCTCCTCTAACTTTCCCATATTCTCCTACCTCCTCTCCTAGAAAACTTCATAGTATTTCAGTTTTCTTCAAAATGTACAGAAAAATGAAAATCAAAACAAATGAATAAACGGCAGCAACAATAAAAATCAATAAATACCAAGCCAAACAAACCAACCAAACTAACTAAACCAACCAAACCAATCAAAACAGACAAAACCAAGCCAACCAAACCAACCAAACCAACCAAACCAAAGCAAACCAAACCAAAGCAAACCAACCAAACCAACAAAATCAAACCAAACCAACCAAACCAACCAAACCAACCAAACCAACCAAACCAACCAAACCAACCAAACCAATCCAAATCAAACCAAACCAACCAAACCAACCAAACCAATACAAATCAAACCAAAAAATGCATAAAACAACATGAAGTTCATTTTGTGTTAGTCAACTACTAGTGAGCCTGGAGCCTGCCCTGGTGTGGAGTTGATAAATCCAGTGACACTTTATTGGAGAACATTGATATTTTTCCTTTCACAGCAGGTATCAGTTGCAAATAGATTCTTGCTAAGGGGTGGGACTTTGTGTCCACTTCACCTACCCACGCTGTTTCTAATCTTACTGTAAATGTACTAGATTTCTTTTTTGTACAATTTACTCATTCACCATAAACTGTAAATCAATGTATTGACTCAAGCAAAGCCTAGTACTAAGATTATGCAGACATAAAAAGGGAAGGTTTGAACTTATATAAGAGAGGACATAGTCTGTAGATATACAGTGAAACATTACAGACCTGAAAGTTAATCTAATCCAAATAACCTTTGCTATATTATGGGGATGCCCAGCACAATGAATATATGTTAGATTATAATGACTTGAGCAAGAAGGAAAAGAATGGATTCCGAAGCAGACAATGAGCTGGAATGAAGACTCAGAGTAGTATGCTTTAGTAAGGACAACATGTTAGATTCCAAGTGAAATGCACAGGCAAGTTATATTTCAAACATTTAGTAAGAAGTCCAAGGATAAACACTAGCGAATATGAAATAATTATTTTGCTTATAATTCTTAAAACTGCAAGTACACAGGTTGTTCACCTTAAATATTCATAGATCCCATAACATTTTCTCAGAGATGATAGAGATTAAAAAAATACAGGGCTTGTTAGTTCCCCAGGTCACAGGGAGTACAGAGACTTGGCAAATGTGGAACTACAGGGCTTATATTATTTTTGAGATTATAACCTGATTACATTTTTTTCTGCCCTTTCTTTCCTCCCTACAGCACTTCTCTTACTCCTCCTGCTTATTCTTTTTCCATTTTTAAAAAATTGTTGCTATAAGTTGTAAGTATATATCTATATGAATAAATTCTTAAATTTAACCTGCTCTGTTTGTATAATGTTACTTATATGTATATTAATATATACCCTTATTCAGCTGTACAGAGCATTTTATTTTAATATGTAATTCTTTGGCCATACAGTGGCATGGAATAGGAGAATATTAGTGAGTTTTTTCAGTTTTATATATACAGAGTTATTAACTCATCGAATTATCTAGGTATTTCTTAGTAAAATGAAATGGTTCATTGGACAGAAACTAAGTCACTCCACTGATGGTAAAAATGTGATGATGAACATATTCATGATGGTTTAATGCTATTTTAAAATAGCTAATACGTTGAATGTGGTTGCATCTTTACTGCAAAGCATGCCCCAGGCAGAGCAAATAATAATCCAATCCCCCAGTACAAAATAAGTATCATTCTGGAACTCATTACAGATTCAGGAAAGTATTATTATCAGGGTTTTAGTAGTTTTCTGCTATATTTTAGACAACACTAGCCCCAGTGGCTTAATATAAATAAAATTTGAGTAGATGTGAAGCAAAATCAGAATTTAGATCATAATCAGGAAATATTCAATATTTGAGTTTTATTGTACTGCCATTTTTCAATTCTAAAACTGCAAGATTTAATTAATCTACTTTGAATAAGATTTTGTCACAAATAGAATAACATTTTTTTTTAGAGAGCAAACATTTTCAAATATTACCAGGGGAATACAACTTGTCTTTGTGAAAAATTTCCTGAATTATATTTATTATATAAAATAAGATATATATGTAAATTTTAGTTTTATGTAAGCCAAACTGAGGATCAATCTTAATCCTCTCTAGTACAAATCGTCATTTTTAGCCTCAAGTACTAAAGTAATTCCCTAGTTTACTTCAATCCATTGTTTTGTTTTGTTTAAATCTTGCTAGGAATGTTTCAAGGCCAGAATAAAATTATATAACTCTTCTTTAATATAACTCAATAGCTTTTTTTTCCTCATTGTTAAGCATCAAACATGGGACCTTGTACATGTTTCATCACTTTTTATTTTGAAGTATAAGATTGTATTTCTTGGACTGATTTTATCCTTTCCTCTTTATATCAAACATTGATGCTTTTCTTATACAATATAATCTGAATACAAGTCACCTCTGTCTACTCTCCCCAGTTTCTCCTACTTCATCTCCCATCCAGAACCACTCCATTTCTGTCTTTAGAAAAGAACAGGCTTCGAGGAGACAACAAAATATGACAAAATAAAATATAATTAAATTAAAATAAATCATCATACCGAAGTTGGAGAAGCCAAGTCAAAAGAAAAATAAGAGACTTCCAAGTGGAAGTGTAACATATCTCCCTGAGTGACTTAATTCAGAACCAAAAGGACATGCGTGTATTACAGGGATGGAAATGGGGAGGAGCCTGAGGAAAAGAAGGCCCAGTGACAGGCTGAAACAGGGATCCAGTGCAGGGGGACATCCCAAGGCCTGACATTATTACTGAGTCTATGGAGCACTCACAAAAAGGGACCAGGCATGACTGCACTCTGGAAGACCCAACAAGCAGCTGAAAGTGTCTGGCAGGTAGTTGCAACCAACCAATGGACAGAAGCATCTGACCCCTGTTGTTGAATTAGGGAAAGGCTGAAGGAAGCTGAGAAGGAGGGCGATCCTGTAGGAGGATCAGCAGTCTCAATTAATTTGGACCTGCGAGATCTTTCAAACACTGGACCTCCAAACAGGCAGCATACACCAGCTGATATGAGGCCCCCAACACACATACAGCAGAGGACTGCCAGATCTGTGGTCATTCAAAGATGATGCATCTAACCCTCAAGAGATTGGAGGCCTCTCAATGATTAGAGGTCAGATGGGATGGGGGTGGGGACATCCATGAGGAGAGAGGGGTTGGTGGTGAGGTGTGAGATGTGGGGCAGTAGGAGGGTGGACTGGGAGGGGGATTAAATATGGAGTGTAAAAATAAAGAATCAAAGACCAACTCATTCACATATGCAGTGAATCCATAAAAGTACTAAACAGAAGCCAGGTAGTGGTGGCGCACACCTTTAANGATTTTGATGGAGATTTTATTGACTCTGTAATCCCATTTTTTGGTGGTGGATTTTAGTGCCTATATTATCAGTGTTCTTTTCAGAAAGCCTTCTCCTGTGTCAATTAATTCAAGGTTATAACTCATTTTCTCTTCTAAGAAATACAGAGTATCTGGTTTTATGTTGAGGTCTTTGATTCCATTGGAGTTGAGTTTTGTGTTAGGTGGTTAGTGTGAATCTATTTGCTTCTTTTGTTGATATTACATTTGAAAGGATGGACATTTTTATTATACTAACCTTATCAATCCACAAGCATGAGGGAAAATATTTCCATTTTCTGGTATCTTTTTTATGTCTTTCTTAAAGGTTTTATCAAACAAGCATTTCACTTGCTTGGTTAGAGTAAGCCCAAAATATTTTTTTATTATTTTAGGCAATCGTGAAAGATATTTCCATGAGTTATTTCTTGGCCTTATTTGTATATAGGAGGACTATTAATTTTTTGTAAGTTAATTTTTCTTGGAGGGGAATAGCTGTAATCCAGTGAAGATGGGTTTAGGAAGGGAAGGGAGGATGTTGCAGACATTGTGCTCCAGCTATGGGAATGAGAACTGGGAACTGAACTTAGAGGAACTGAAGCAGAAGTGAAGATCTACAGTGAGCCTACCTGCTTCCCTGGTAAGATTGACCTGTGCATTCCCAGAGAGGCTGCATCCTGATTTTTATTGGATCTGATTTTAAATTTTAGTTGGATGTTTCATTAATAATTAATGTTTCATTGTTATATTTGGCTTCATCCTTTATTATGTGATGCATAATATCGTTTAAAATTGATCTTAATTTCATTCACCAATAGCAAAATACTGTGTATATAAATACAAGAATTTAACCACTATACATACGTTCCTTACTGATTTCACTGGCTTTTTGTTGTTATTTGGTTTTTGTTTTTGTTTGTTTGCTTGAGATAGGGTTTTCCTCTGTAGCCTTGAGAAGATCAAGCTTGCCCCAAACTCTTGGAAACACCTCTGTCTGCCTCATAAGTGTTAAGATTAAAGGTTTGAAGAGAGGCCCCTTGGTCTTGAGAGGCCTGGGCCAAGAAGTAGGAGTGGGTGGGTAGGGAACCAGAGTGGCAGGGGGCGGGGAGAGGGTATAGGGGACTTTCATTATAACATTTGAAATGTAAATGAAGAAAATATCTAATAAGAAATTGAAAAAAAAAGATTAAAGTTTTATGCCACCACATTGGCTTCTTGTGCTTTTAAAATATATTTTTTCTTTTAATATTTCATGGTAATTATTTTCTTTTTGCTTTGAACAACTCTCTTTAAAGAAAAATTTTATCTTTTTAGTGCCAGGTTCTGAAGCCAGGGCTTTGTTTTTCCAAGGCACACCATCTTTCATTGAGTTAAATTCCCAAATGAAAAGACTGGCAAAGATTCCTATATTTGTTCTCAAACTCAATGTTTTTTTTGTTGCTGTTTTTTTTTTTTTTTTTTTTTTTTTTTTTTTTTTTTTTTTTTTTTTTTTTTTTTTTTTTTTTTTTTTTTTTTTTTTTTTTTTTTTTTTTTTTTTTTTTTTTCCCTACAGGATCTAATCTACCAATTTACTAATACTTTTCTTCAGGTGTTATGTTATTCTATTCTGGAATTCTCACTAGTTGTTTCCTGGTAGATTTTACCCTCCCCTTATTGTGTCCACTTATTTCTTTAAGATCTTGAACATACTGATAACCATTGCAAAATTCTTAGCTGTTAAGTCTATTATTATTATTACTATTATTATTAGATTTTTAAAAAAAATTACTTTTACTTTTTTACAGTCCAGTTGTTACCACCCCCACCCTCTCCCGGTCTGCCCTCCCACAGTTCCTCATCCTGTTCCTCTTATCCTCTGTCTCCAAGAGGATATCCCCAATATCCCAATGGGGATTGGAAGGCAAGTTTGGGGGCAAACTGCCAGGCCTTCCCACTCTCTGGGGCCTCAAGTCTCAAGGGTCAGGCACATCTTCTCTCACTGAGGCCAGACCAGGCAGTCTTCTGTTGTATATGTGTCAGGGACTTGTACCAGCTAGTATATGCTGCCTGGTTGGTGGCTCAGTGTCTGAGGGATCTCAGGGGTCTGGGTTAGTTGAGACTGCTAGTCTTCTTATGGGGTAGTGCTCCTCCTCAGCTTCCTCCAGCTTTTTCCTAATTCAACACAGGGGTCCCCAACTTCAGTGTCCACTGGTCTTGTGTTAAGTCATCTGCATTTCTCACAGTCAGCTGCTTATTGGGCCTCTCAGAGAGAGGACAGCCATGCTAGGCTCCTGTCTGTAAACACACCATAGTATCAGTAATAGTGTCCTTGCCTTGGAGTCTCCCCTTGAGATGGATTCCAAGTTGGGCCAGTCACTGGACTGCCTCAGTCTCGTCTCCATTTTTATGCTTGTCTTTTAGACAGAAACAATTCTGGGTCAGAATACCTGTCTTTGTACTGGAAGTGGACTCTACAAGTTCCCTTTCCCCACTGTTGGGAATTTAATCTAAGGATCCTTATTTTGAGTCCTGAGAGTCTCTTACTTCCAAGATCTCTGGTACATTCTGGAGGACCCCCTTACTTCCCAAGGTTGCATATTTCCATTCCTTCTGCTGTCCCTCAGGGCTTCTCTCCTGTCCCACACCCCTCAATACCTGATCATGTTCCCCCTTTCCCCTCCCTCTCTTTTCTACCACCCAGGTCTCTCCCTCCCTCTGCTTCCCATGATTGTTTTCTTCTCCCTCCCAAGTTGGATTGAAGCATCCTTACTTGGGCCCTTTGACTTGTTAACCTTAAGTTCTGCCAATTGTATCCTGGGTATTCTGTACTTTTTTGGCTAATATCCACTTATTAGTAAGTACATACCATGCAGGAATTGAATCTCTTACTTGAGTCACCTCACTCAGAATGATATTTTCTAGTTTCTTCCATTTGCCTGCAAAATAAATGATGTCCTCATTGTTAATAGCTGAATAGTAGTATTCTGTTGTGTAACTGAACCATATTTTCTGTATCCATTCTTCCACTGTGGGACATCTTGGTTGTTTCCTGCTTTTCATTAGCACAGGTAATGCTGATAACTGGTACAACCACTCTGAAAATCAATCTGGATGTTCCTCAGAAAATTGAAAATAGATCTACCTGAAGACCCAGCTATACCATTGTTGGGCATATACCCAATTAATGCCCCACTATACCACAGGGCTACATGCTCCACTATGTTCTTAGTGGCCTTCTCTGTGATAGTCCCCTACTATTTTTGAGCCTGATTCTATTAACTAGACTTAATTGAGGGCATGTGCTAAACTTGACAGTATTTAATATGTTTAGTGTCTTTGATTTTGTTATTTTTCCTTATCACTTCTATCAACGGTCATTTTAATTGTTGGCATGGTAGGTTAATTATGTTTTGGAACCCAAGAAGCCTTTACGTTGGTGCTTCTTCAGCCTTTGTCTTTTAATGGAAGGTCTGTGGAATGTTCCAGGTATTTAAAAAGCTATTATCCTTGGCTTACAGGAGCACAAATCTGCTTTGGGGATCACTTGTCCCCCAAGTGTCATCCTAGATTCTTGCACATGTGCAGCTTGCAATCAGACAAAGGCTCCAGAGGCTTATTCTGATTTCTGAAGCTGTCTCTATGCCGTACTTTCTCCATTATGATCCTATTTTGTGCTGAGGCTTCCAATATCTTCATCCCTCTTCTGAATATGTGCTAACCCTCCCCCTAGATATTTCCTCTGAAATCTGAGGAAATTTCAATGATAAGAGTCACCTAATTTATTTCTATCTTTCAAGGGTTACAGTTTGTCTGCTTGTAACTCAGCACCTGGAAAGGGCTTTGATGTGTCCTGTACTGGCTTTAGGTGTTTGGCATGGAAGGAAAGTAGCTTAGCAGGAATCACAAATTTTTCTTTCTTCAGACTTTATGCGCCCCCTTTTCTTTTCTTCTTTGTTCCCTCTCTCCTATACCTCTCTCCTGCCCTTATCCCCTCTCTCCCACTCTCTCTCCTTACCTCCCCCCTGTCTCTTATGCAGCTTGGTAATTGCATCTAACTTTTAACTTTCAATGTCTTCCTGGAAACACCCCTGCTGCCTTCTTTCTACAACAGCCTTTCTTGATCATGTTAAAATCACCATCCACTGACTGCAAGAGTTCTTCCTCCCATAGAGGTTATCTATAATTATCTTTCAGCAATGTTTTCCCATGTGTCATATTCCCTAAGCCTTTCCCATGCATGCTCCATAAGGAGAGAAAATCACGGTTTGCACTCTGTGTTTCTTCATCTTTGGATGTATACCTGGATCATACCAGAAAGCCAGCAAGCAGTTCCTGAGTGAATAAAGATAGCATCGATCCATATGCTCTGAAGTGGAAGGTAGAGAAGTGCTAATCAACACAGCATCAAAGACCTACACAGCATAGTGGGTTGTACTTTGTTCCTGTGAAATCGCCTTCATGCCAAAATAAAAAGAATTGTATACATTGTGTTCACAAGAAAATATGACTTATTTTATGTGCTAGATACTTAATCATGCTTTCTTCTGCCTTCCACTTCTCAGGTAGTCCAAATATATTGTGCTCTTATGAGTAATGTTACATTGTATGTAGCATATGTCTATAGTGTGGAGAAAATATTTTATATTATAGTGTATATAACCATATGTACAACCATTGCATTTGATTGGCAACAAAGAGCCTGGCCTGCTTTAATGTGAACTATGTTCATATTACTGGTGTTAATTCTGGAGTATATTACAATTTAGTTGACCTAAATAGACATAGTGTTCCTAATTTTGCATTCTCTTTGGTGCACAGTTTTCATTAATCATCCACTTAACTAAAATGTAGGTCCCCGTTTCCTTGTTATTTTGTCAAAAAAGAATGTCTGTGCCCAAGATCCTGAGACTTGACAGGCTCTTACTATTACTGGCCTACATCATGGAGCTCTAATGCTTTGCTTAGTGGGGAATTATTACTTGGGAAAATAGAAGACTCTGTGGCAGGTTTTGTGCTGATATTTAGTGATAAAAAGCCTGGTAGAATGTTTTCGGTTTTTCCTTATGTTCAGAGATTTGTTACTGCTTCTTTTTTCACTGTTCTTGTTCATGTGTATATCAAAGATTGGTTGTTTTTACTGTATGATTTAGAATTACTGATAACTAAGGTTTTTTAATTGTTAAAATTATATTTCAGTAAAATTTGCATTAATATATAATTTGCACATATTTACATATGACAAATACAATAACATTCTTAAAGTAATCTTTGTTGTGTTGTCTTAGCCAGAATCAAACTATAAACTTACATACTTTAATTTTAAAATGAAGAAATTATATTTTAAAACATCTGTCTTGCCTAGAAGACAAAAGTTCTAGAAACATTGCATGAATATTACAAGATTAATTAATAAAAATTACAATGTGGAAAGAAGTAGGTATTTGAATATACTTAATTTAACCAAATTATCAGTGCTAACCAGAAGAGTTGGTTTTATTATTTAAAGTTTTCTAAATATTCTATTTCAGGCTCACATGAGTATCTCTAAGGTCGTAATAGACATCACCAGGAGTTTTTATGTTTTTTTAGTGGATGTGATTTTCAAGGTCATATTTAACAGGTTTCATGTGAAGCTCCTTTTAAAAGTTCCAATTGATGTTGTCTCATTTAACATTCCGCACCACTGAGAGAACTTGTGTCCAAAGTTCTGGAGTGCTCAGATGATAAATTAGAAGGCTCTTTCCCCCAAATAAATGCATTTGCAAATAAAGTTATTGCTCTAGATACGCTGTCTGTGTTTTCAAGTTGTGCTTATTAAAGCACACTGAGGTGGGAGAATGGATATAGCTATGACTGCAACTGCCAGAACAGGGAAATGAATGTGTAAAGGTCCTTGTCAATGAGCCCTCAGAATGAATTCCTTAACTGACTCAAATTTACTATTTTCATGTGTTTCTTTCTTTTCAGATTCTTTGGTTGAGCTTCCACAAAGGTCAAATTGACAATGAAATAATAGCCTACCTTTGGAGAAAGAAAATAAAATTAGTACAGTCAATACAAAGAATACAATACAATTGGGATCTAATGTCCTAGAACAATGGTCAGTACATTACCAGTCCTTCAAAGTGTCTAACCTTGTTGCTCTACAGAGCTATCTTGTATAGATATTTGTTCAACAAGTGAGAGGGTTGGTTAATAACTGAATGATATTAAGATATATTTGACAATTTTGTGAAAATAATATTTTTCAGACTGTCAAAGCCCCAATCTAAAATAAGTTTAACACTTAAATGTATTCCTTCATTAGCATATTTACTAGTAAAAAATTAAGAAACAATGAAAACTCCTCTTTGTAACTGATATAACATGACCAGACCAACAGTTACAGGAGGAAAGAGTTCATTTTGGATTTATATTACCAATGCTGTGTATTTGACACTCCGTTCTGTAAATGCTAAGCTAATAAGTTGCAGCTACTGTTAACATGATGCAACTACTTCAATTTTGTTAAACATTTTTTTTTATGTTTTAAAAGTTTGAATCGAACGTTGCTGGTAATAAGGCAGTTGAGCATAAGTAGCAGCGGATGGCCTGACCTTTTTAAAGATACCCGATTTCTTGAAAAGTTTGGAGTTTCCAATTTGCTCTCTGTGCTCTTCTTTTTCTCCCATGAGTTTCAGATTTTCTGAGAGAAAACTGTATCAGTAAGTTCTTTACTGTTGCTAAAGTTATCAGTGAGCATCTTGTCAGACAGTGATGTGTGAATCTGTTTTGTATGCTTTTCTCCAAGGCAAGTTTTATTGATGGTAGGAAACACTTTCTCATTTTAACCTTGAAATCTACAACATGGGAAAGATGTGGGTTTAATGCTGGGACTGTGGGAGAAGGTAACACATTATTGTGTTTTCTAGCTGATATTTTTCCTGTTTCCTTAAACATTGAGTTTGGAACAATGAGCTCTCCTGTTTCTCCCTGATGTTCATTACATGCTTTCAGAGTCTCATTATATGTTGTGGTTAAGGCAGAATCACACCTCAGTTCTAAGAATATTTGAATTAGGGGTGAGACATTCTTTATTATGTTCATTAATGCCCTTTCATCCAGGTCCAGCATGCAATCAGCTGCTGCAGCTATGCGAGGATAATTTACTCTACTAATGTCAACTAGGAAACAGGAAATAAACCGGGTTAATGTAAATGTGAGACTTTAATGTGACCACTAATGTTAAGTCACTAATGTGATTCTCTCATTTGCTATTACTTTCAATTAGGTGTTCTCAAACAATTAGCTTTTGAGCCACATAATCTTATTTATAGCATATATGTTTCCTGATGAGAAAAGAAATTACCTCTGGGAAAACTGGATCTCAAACTTTTAATTTAGGTCCTAAATTCATATATATTGCCTCAGTTGGACTTTCTTTCTATTGATATTGTGATCTGTCAAGATATTGTGAGCTTTCTAAAACACCTCCTGAAACAGTGGTTGCTTTGAACACATGCAGCAATAATGGCAGACCAGAATGTTCTTTACAAATAGAATTAAGACTGTTTAGAAATTTCAAACCTTTCTCATATAGAAAACATATTAATGGTATGTAAGACAATATCATGTATATGTTGTACATTCATTCCTATTCCTTTATTTTAAGAGTGCAAAGTTGTACAACAATGATAGGAATCAAAATGTTGGTTCCTCAGAAAATTGGGAATTTATGTACCTCAAAACCCAGCTATACTATTCTTGGGCATGTAAACAAAGGAAGCTCCATTCTAGCACAAGGAAAACTACTCTAACATCTTCAATGTGGCTTTATTAATAACAGCTAGAATTGGAAACAACCTAGATATCTCTCAACAGAAGAATAGGTAAACAAAATATGGACATTTACACAATGGAGTATTATTTAACTGTTTAAAAAATGACATCATGAAATTTGTTGGAAAATGGATGGTACTAGAAGGAAAATCATTCTGAGTGAGGTAATTGATACCTAGAAAGACAAATATTATATGTATTCACTTATAAGTGGATACTATCCATTAGTAAATGATAGCCAAGCTACAATTCATAGACCCAGAAGATTAGGTAAAGATGAGAGGTATCAGGGGAGGGCACGTGACCTTCCCTCAAAAGGGGAAATAGAATAGATTTTATGGGTGGACTGAGCATAAGTAGGAATGGAATTTGGGGTGATTATGAAAGATTTGGGGAAATAGGAATGCAGGGAGAGATTGATTAGAGAGGTTTCATTGGCAGAGCTTCTGTGGACAATTAGTGTAATAGAAATTTCTTGGAGTCTATGAAGGTAACCCAAATAAAGAATACTAGTACTAGAGGATATGGAGTCTCAACTGGCCATTTCCTGTAGTCAAACAAGGTTCCCAGTTGAGAGACTGCATTACATTCCCTCATTGGGTAATTGGGCTGAAAGGATTCAGTGGAAATCCCTAAACAAGTCAGTATGATGATAAGACAAATTGTTGCTCTCTTCACAAACAGATGGAAAGGCACCACTGCCAAGGAAACCATTCACATAACTCATTGAACATAGAGAAATTGATCTGATATTCTTTTTTTTTTCTCTTTATTAGATATTTTCTTCATTTACATTTCACATGTTATTCAGAAATTTTCCCTTACCCTCCCGCATCCACGCCCTGATCCCCTACCCACCCCCTCCCACATAATGGCCCTGGCATTCCCCTGTACTGGGGCATATAGAGTCTGTATGACCAAGGGGCCTCTCCTCCCAATGATGGCCAACTGGGCCATCTCCTTCCATATATGCAGCTAGAGACATGAGCACAGGGGGAACTAGTTAGTTCATGTTATTCTTCCACCTAGAGGGTTGAAGACCCCTTCCGCTCCTTGGGTACTTTCTCTAGCTCCTACCTTGGGAGTCCTGTGTTCCAACTAATAGCTGACTGTGAGCTTCCACTTCTGTGTTTACCAGGCACTGGTATAGCCTCCCACAAGACAGCTATATCGGGTCCCTTTCAGCATTATCTTGCTGGCATATGCTATAGTGTTTATTTTGGGGGCTGATTATGGGAGGGATCCCTGGCAGCCGCCGTCACTGGTTGGTCCATCCTTTTGATTCAGCTTCACACATAATCTCTGTAGCTCCTTCAGTGTGTGCTTAGTTCTTAATTCTAGGAAGGGGCACAGAGACCACAATTTGAACTTCATTCTTCTTGAGATTCATGTGTTTAGTAAGTTGTATCTTGGGGAGTCTAGGCTTCTGGGCTAGTATACACATATCAGTGAGTACATGTTATGTGAGTTCTTTTGTGATTGGGTTACCTCACTCAGGATGACACCCTCCAGATCCATCCATTTGCCTAGGAATTTCATATATTCATTGTTTCTAATAGCTGAGTAGTACTCCATTGTGTAAATGTACCAAATATTTTGTATCCATTCCTCTGTTGAGGGACATCTGGGTTCTTTCCA
>LR752857.1:9585-22547 GCA_902729485.2 Mus minutoides | reverse complement strand
CTCTCTGAATTTTTCCTCTATAACTGCTTCTAGTTGTTTAACTGTGCTTTCCTGTATTTCCTTCTTATAGTCCTCCATCATCATCATGATGAGTGATTTTATATCCATGTCTTGTTTTTCTGGTGTGCTGTTGTATCTAGGACTTGAAGTGGTGGGTGAGTTTGGATCTGGTGATGCCAAGTACCCTTGGATTCTGTTGTATCTGTTCTTACGCTTACCTCCTGCCATCCCTGCCCAAGGAGACCTGGTGTTGGTGCAGACCAGAAGGGAGCGTCTGTCTTGTACTGGGCCTTTCTCAATCTCCTGCTGGTGTCTCAGGTAGCTTGAGATTGGGCCAGAACAGATGCTGAGTTTAGCTGCTCACCAGTGGTCCTTAGATTGTTAGGAGAGTCCCGCTGGAAACCTGGCTGGGTGCAAGGCACCCAGGCCTTGCGCCCTGCGCTGGAGAGGAGCTGTGTGGACCGGAAGGGAAGGGGTCCTCTCTCTGCCCTCCGCCTGTCTATCTCCCGGCTGCAGACTCACGTCCCAAGAGTTTCGATTGGAACAGATGTGTATTCCTCTTACCAGAGGTTCAGAGATCGCTGGGAGAGCTGGAAACCTGGGTGGGTGCGCAGCACCCAGGCCTTGCGCCCTGCGCTGGATGAACTGATATTCTTATTTTCTAGACCCTTTGGTGCAGAAAGTTACCTGGCATGCTACTAAAAAAGAAGCACTCATACCAACCCATCCACAAAATCTTTGATTAGTCCTGCTTACAAAATATCTTAGCACAACTTGTGAGAGAAAACAACCAATTTCTATTTTGACTTAACACCCATTTCATGAGAAGAAATTCTTACTCAACCCTAGAGCCTCAATAGCCCAGAGACCTAGGTAAAGCCAAACAGTGGGTCTTAAAAACAGAAGAATGGTTCTGAATAATACTCTGTTGTGGGCATTGGGCTATACACAGACAGTCTGGTCTCCAGTTGAGCTGAGGCCGGAACCCCGAGACCCAGTGGTGATAATTCACCTACATGGCACGGTAGGCATTCCCTCATGTCTCCTGGAACCCTAGCTCCTGTCATGGTTACCACCCCCACAGCCCCCACAGGAGAAGTTGTGGTTAGTAGTCACATAGACAATGTCCCAAGCTTCTGACCTTCAGGCTAGACTTCTCCCAGTTACCTAGTAAGATAACAGCCCACCATAAGAGGGGCTGCTTGGTCCCACCCCACTCTCTCTTCTTGCTCTCTTCTCACTCTCCTCATCCTATCCTCACTCTCTCTAACCTCTTACTCTCTCTCCCTCTTACTCTCTAGCCTTTCTTCTCTTTCTCTCCTTTTCCCCATTCTCTCCTCTTGGCCATGGCTGGTCTCTCTCTCTCTCTCTCTCTCTCTCTTACCTCCTCTCTTTCTCACTGCCTTTCTAGAATAAAGCTCTAAAACCATAGACTGTCTCTGTTAGTCAAGGCCCACTGTGCTTGGACCATGGGACAGGCTTTCTCCTAATAAGCCATTTCTAATCTCCCTGTGGAAGGCCTTCATGTGCTACAGACACTGACCAGAATATGTCTCTTGCCTGCATTGGAACCTCTCTCCTGTTGCCCTCGCTCCCATAACCCCAGTGCTAGGGTGTCGCCCCAGGGCCCCTGGTATTGGGGGCTGCCCCTTGTCCACCCCTTCCCCCACCCCCTGATGAGTGGGGGTCAGAGGCTTAGATGCTCATCTGGGACAGAATGGAAAGTGGCTGGCAGCCCTCTCATGTCTGCTTACCAGAGCACAGGAGCTCTGGCCAGACATGGGCTTTCTCCCTCTCCTCTTTTCCTCTACCTCCTTAGCCCACACTCTGTTATACTCACAGATCAGCTATGTAGTCTTCATCAGAGAGGCTACCCCTGGCAGCAGTTTAGAACAGATCTTATGTGGAGAAAGAGACTAACTTGGAGGCCTCCATCCAATTTCTTTCCCCCGAGCTCAGGAAATCCTGTGGAAGAAGAAGGTTGTAAGAGTCAGAGAGAGCGGAGGACACCAGGAGAGCATGACACTCTAAATCAACTACACAAGGTGCATATGAGCTTACAGAGACTGAAGGAGCAACCATGGGACTACACAGGTCTGCGCTTGGTCTTCTGTGTATATATTATAACTATTCAAATAGCATTTTTACTGGACGTTTGGGTCTCTGACTCTATTATCTTCTCTTGGGACATTTTTCCTCCTGTTGGGTTTCTCTGTCCAGCTTAGGTATGGAAGTTCTTGCTTCATCTTATTATATTTTAGTTTGTCATGTTTGGTTGTTATCTATTACAAATCTGATATTTTCTAACAGAAGGAGAGTTTATCTGGAGAACAGAGAAGGAAGGGTAGTACTGGAAGAAGTGGAGGGAGGAGACACTATAATCAGTACAAATAAAAGAAATGAATATATTTTCAATAAAATTATTTTTATTTTTATTTATATGTATATGTGTGCATGCACGTGTGTCAGTATACGTATGTGTGTGCTGAAGGCTATGGAAGACAGAAGAGGAAACTAGGTTCTATGGAGTGGAAGACAGAGCTGGTACTGGTCCATTTGAAGTGAGTGCTGAGACCTGAACTCTGTTGTTTGCAATAGCAGCATTTTTTTAACTTTTTTTAAAAATTGGGTATTTTATTTATTTATATTTCAAATGTTATCCTTTTTACTGGTTTCCTCTCTGCACCCCCCCCTTTTCTCTCCTCCTTTCTCTCTACTTCTATGAGGGGGCTCTCTGAAGCACCCAAGCACTCCCACCTGACCACCCTACTATTCCCCTACACTGGGGCATCAAGCCTTCACAGGAACAAGGGCCTCCCCTCCCATTGATGTCAGATAAGGTCATCCTCTGCTACATATGCACCTGGAGCCATGGGTCCTACTGCTTGTTGGTTTAGTCCCTGAGAGCTCTTGGGGGTCTGGTTGGTTGATATTGTTTTTCTTACTATGAGGTTACAAACCCCTTCATCCCCTTTAGTCCTTGCCCTAACTCCTCTGTTGGGGTCCCTGTGCTCAGTCCAATGGTTGGATGCAAGCATCTGTATTGGTCAGGCTCTGGCAGAGCCTTTCAAGAAACAGCTATATTAGGCTCCTGTCAGCAATTACTTCTTTGTATCAGCTATGTCTGGGTTTGGTGGCTGCAGATGGGATGGATCCCTAGGTGGGGCAGTCTCTGGATGGCCTTTCCTTCAGTCTCTGCTCCACTCTTTGTCCCTGTATTTCCTTTGGACAGGAATAAATCTGGGTTAAAATTTTGGAGATGAGTGGTGACCCCATCCCCAACCAGAGTCCATGCTTAACTTCTAGATATGGTCTCTACAGGTTTTCCTTCCACTTTGTTGAGTATTTCAGCCAATGTCATCCCCGTTGGGTCCTGGGAGCTTCTTGCTTTCCTGATATCTTGGACTTTCTAGTGTATACCCTCAGTAGTCCATCCCCCATTGCTACATACATCTGTTCAATTTCCTGACCCAGTCTCCTCCCATACCTGCCCCTGCCCCCTTTTCCCTTACCCCTTCTCTCTTCTTCCCAGTTTCCTCACACCCTATATCTCCCATGAGTATTTTGTTCCCCTCTCTGAGATGGAATAAAACATCCACAATTTGGTCTTCCTTCTTCTTGAGGTTCATATTGTCTGTGAATTGTATCATAGGTGTTCTGAATATTTTGTCTCATATCCACTCATCAGTGAGTACATACCATGTGTGTTCTTTTGTGACCAGATTACCTTACCCAGAATGATATTTTCTAGTTCTATCCATTTGCCTGTGAATTTCATGAAGTCATTGTTTTTAATTGCTGCTAATGAACCATATATCTGCTATCATTCTTATATACATATTTGGATGAAGAGTGTATTGTAGCATTTTGAAATTAATTTTATTACTTAAAGAACATAATTAGAGTGCATGTCATCTTGCTATATTTTTCAAAAGCTTTGTTTGATAGTATTGTTTCCTGTAGCTACAGAGTATTTCTTCATGTTCTGATAAAGTTTTCCCTAATAAGGCATGGGTTTTGCCTTTAAAAACTTACTTTGTAAATCTAAAACTATATAAAACTATAACTATTTACTTTGTAAATCTAAAACTATATAAAACACTACCTTTTACGTCCCTTTTTCAAAAAAGAAATACATAGAGTACCTCCATTTTTTTGTGGAGAGATAATCATTCCATTTCTATAGATAAAGAAAATAATTCAATGTCCTCTCATTCTTTGTATATGGTTTTGTAGGGGATTGAGGCAAGAGAGCAATCCTTCCCTCAACCATTTCAAGGAGATGAAAACATCTCATTACAGATTATAATCCTTACAGTAGAAATGGGTACGTATAAGAAGAAAGGATGCTCTGAAAAGAATGATTAAGAAAAGACTCTCAGGATAGAAAGAGGTCCTTGGTCCTGTGAAAGCTCTATGCCCCAGTGTAGGGGAATGTCAGAGCCAAGAAGCATGAGAGGGTGGCTTGATAAGCAGTGTGTGGGGGGGGATAAGGGGTTTTCTGAGGGGAAACCAGGAAAGGGGATAACAATTGTAATGTAAATAAAGAAAATATCAAAGAAAGAAAGAAAGAAAGAAAGAAAGAAAGGAAGGAAGGAAGGAAGGAAGAAAGAAAGGAAGAAGGAAAGAAAGAAGAAAGAAAGAAAGAAAGAAAGAAAGAAAGAAAGAAAGAAAGAAAGAAAGAAAGACTGCTTGCATAGGCCAAGGGAGGAATATGTATAAACCACTAGTGGGAGAAATGTTCCCAGCATCAGCTGCAACATTAACTGTTGCAGGGTCTGAACCTGATGTGAGAAATTGGGAAAGATCAAGTTTGTTTGAAAAGAACAAGTCAGATCATGAAGTCAGCTTTGATTTTAAAGGCAATGGAAATCAAGTAGAACATATTTAAAAGGGAAAAATCCTATGAGACTTTCAATAAAAATATTCTTGGCTGCTGTGCTGAGGCAAGAACAGAAACAGGAAAAACCATTAATGGTCCACCTAGGAGATGCTGATGGAAAATGCTGGCAAGTCAGCCATGATAGAAAGCAATGAATGTATTTGAGATACACTGGAGTAGTATTGGAAGAGTTTTATGATGAATTTGTTGCAGGCAAAAGGGAGAAAAGGAAGTAAGATAGGGATGAGTACAAACAGGAAGCAAACTTTGTGCAAGCCATAGGTTCATGGTGGGTATCTTTTTCTTTGGTGGTATATCTAATGTAAGCTACACTGAAAAAAAAATACAATTATTTTGCTGACTTTTTTGGCCAACTTGACACAATCTCGAATCCTGGGGGAGGGAATCTCAGGTGAGAAAATGCCTCCTTACGATTGACTAGAAGGCAAACCTCTGGAAATTTTCTTGATTGATGATTGATATGGGATGACCCAAGTCCTGTGGCTAGTGCCACCCAAGGACAGGTATGAAAAATCACTCATAGAAAGTGATCCAGTAAGTAACCATTCTTCAATGGTGCTTTTGTCCATGATATTTTATCACAGGAATAGAAACTAATATGATTAAATATGAGATCTAGCTGTGACAGACCTGAGCATATGTTTTCAGGAGGACTGTAGAAGACTTTTGGAACTTTAGGCTAGAAAATCTGTTGAATACTCAGAGCTGAAGAGGGATGCTTTATGAATGCTTGGAAGATTGATTGTTGAGAGAAAAGTTGATAAGAAGGTCTAGCTAGTGAAGTTTCAGAGAGAATTTTGAAAGTCTGCTTATAACTCTGTGAGAGCTATTCAATATTTTGAATTAGGACTTTGTGATTCTGGTCAGCTGGATCTGAAGAAACAGCATTGATTAAAAAGTAATCAGAACAATGAAAGTGAAACATTTGCTTTGCCAAGACAATCAATGATGGTATGTCAGTGATGGAGCTAAGAAATTAGTAGTGAATAAGATGTGATCAACAGCCCTGCCATCTTCTTTCTGAGCCCAGCTGAGGCTGCTAAGGGCTCCAGAGTGCTCTCCATGCCTCAGGACCTCGGGATCACCTCGGGATCATGGGTGAGTGGAACATCAACTTCAAGAATCGCGGAGGGTCTTGTGCTAGCAGGAACAGGGACAAAGGAACCCACCTGACCAGAGGCTGGGATCCATTCTGGTCGGGGCCAGCCCTGCCATTTTTTGCATGAACCCAGCAGAGAGCATCTGGGACAACAGAGGACTCTTCTTGCTGCAGGACCCCTAGCACACCTAGGAACTCCTGATCACCTGAGAGCACATGTGCGATAGAAGCAACAGAGCTTCTTGGTCAGGGTCCCCTCAGGCCTTCATCCTTAGCCAGGAGGCAGAGCTGAAACCCAGACCCCTGGCACATTCCTTGCCAGAGGAGAGCCTGCCTATAGGGAGGGCACTGACCCCAGAACTCAGGAGGTGGATCAGAGCTCCAGACTGCTGGACACCTGCCCTGCAAGAGAAGAGCTGGCCTGCAGAGAGTGCTCTGACCACTGGAACTCAGGTGAGAGTGAGTTGGATTCCCAGGAGTGCTGACAGAGGCTAACAGAGTCACAGGAGGATCAAGCTCCAACCAGAGACAGCTTGAACATTAACATCAGAGAATTCCAGATGGCAAAAGGCAAACATAAGAATCTTACAAACAGAAACCAAGAACACTGGGCATCATCAGAACCCAATTGCCCACCACAACGAGTCATGGGTACCCCAAAATGCCCGAAAAGCAAGACGCAGATTTAAAATCATGATGGTGGTAGAAGATTTTAAGAGGGACATTAATAACTCACTTAAAGAAATAAAGGAGAATACTGCTAGACAGGTAGAAGCCCTTAAAGAGGAAGTACAAAAATCCCTCAAGGAATTACAGGAGAATACTGCTAAACAAGGAGAAGCCGTTAAAGAGGAAACACAAAAATCCCTCAAGGAATTACAGGAGAACACTACTAAACAGTCAGAAATCCGTAAAGAACTACAGGCAAATACTGCTAAACAGGTAGAAGAAACACAAAAATCCCTTAAAGAATTACAGAAAAACACAACCAAACAGGCGATGGAATTGAACAAAACCATCCAGGATCTAAAAATTGAAGTAGAAACAATGAAGAAAACCCAAAGAGAGAGACAACTCTGGAGATAGAAACACTAGGAAAGAAATCAGGAAACATAGATTTGAGCATCAGTAACAGAATACAAGAGATGGAAGAAAGAATCTCAGGTGCACAAGATTCCATAGGGAACATGGAAACAACAATCAAAGAAAATACAAAAAGCTCCTTGGGTACTTTCTGCAATCCTATAGGTGGAAAAACAATACGAACTAACCAGTACCCCCAGAGCCTGTGTCTCTAGCTGCATATGTAGCAGAAGATGGCCTAGTTGGACATCATTTGGAAGAGAGTCCCCTTGGTCTTGCAAACTTTATATGCCCCAGTATAGGGGAACACCAGGGCCAAGAGGTGGGAGTGGGTGGGTAGGGGAACAGGTTGGTGAGAGGATATAGGGTATAGCATTTGAAATGTAAATGAAAAAATATCCAATAAAAAAATGGAAAAAGTTAAAAAAAAAAAAGAAAATTCAAAAAGATCCTAACACAAAACATCCAGGAAGTCCAGGACACAATGAGAAGAACAAAACTACAGATAATAGGAGTAGATAAGGATGAAGATCTTCAAGTTAAAGGACCAGCAAATATCTTCAACAAAACTATAGAAGAAAACTTCCCATACCTAAAGAAAGAGATGCCCATGAACATACAAGAAGCCTACAGAACTCCAAATAGACTGGACCAGAAAAGAAATTCCTCCCAATACATAATAATCAGAACAACAAATGCACTAAATAAAGACATAATATTAAAAGCAGTAAGGGAAAAAGGTCAAGTAACATACAAAGGCAGGTCTATTAGATTTACACCAGACTTCCCACTAGAGACTATGAAAGCCAGAAGATCGTGGACAGATGTTATACCGACCCTAAGAGAACACAATTGGAAGCCCAGGCTACTATACCCAGCAACAACTGTCAATTACCATCGATTGAGAAACCAAAGTATTCCATGACAAAAACAAATTCACACAATATCTTTCCAGGAATCCAGGAAAATAAAGGGAAAACACCAACACAAAGATGAAAAGTACATCCTAGAAAAAGCAAGAAAGTAATCCTTTAACAAAAGTAAGAGATGACAACCACAAGAACAGATTCCCAACTTTAACAACAAAAAGGAAGCAACAATTACTTTTCTTTGATTTCTCTTAACATCAATGGAGTCAATCACCCAATAAAAAGACATAGACTAACAGACTGGCTACACAAACAAGACCCAACCTTTTGCTGCTTACAGGAAATCCACCTCAGGGATAAAGACAGACACTACCTCAGAGTAAAAGGCTAGAAAACAATTTTCCGAGCAAATGGTCCAAAGAAATATGCTGGAGTAGCCATTCTAATATAGAATAAAATTGACTTTCAACTCAAAGTTATCAAAAAAGACAAGAAAAGGCACTTCATACTCATCAAGATAAAATCCACCAAGATGAAGTCTCAGTTCTAAATATCTATGCTCCAAATGTGAGGGCAGCCATGTTCATTAAAGAAAATTTAGTAAAGCTCAAAGCACACATTGGACCTCACACAATTATAGTGGGAGACTTCAACACCCCACTCTCACCAATGGACAGATCCTGGAAACAGAAAATAAACAGAGACACATGCACACTAACAGAAGTTATGGAACAAATGGATTTAACATATATCTACAGGACATTTTATCCTAAAACAAAAGAATATTCCTTCTTCTCAGCACATCATGGTACCTCCTCCAAAACTGACTGTATAATTAATCACAGAAGAGGCTTAAACAGATACAAAAATATTGAAATTATCCCATCTATCCTATCAGATCACCACAGACTAAGGGTGATCTTCAATAATAGCATAAATAATAGAAATCCAAAATTCACGTGGAAACTGAACAACATTCTACTCAATATCTTGCTCAAGGAAGAAATAAAGAAAAAAATTAAAGACTTTTTAGAGTTTAATGAAAATGAAGCCACAACATATTCAAACTTATGGGAAACAATGAAAGCAGTCCTAAGAGGAAAACTCATAGACCTGAGTGCCTCCCAGAGACTAGAGAGAGCATACAATAGCAGTCTGACAGCATACCTAGATTTTCTAGAATAAAAAGAAGCAAATTCACCCAAGAGGAGTGGACAGCAGGAAATAATCAAACTTAGGGCTGAAATCAACCAAGTGGAAACAAAAAGAATGATTCAAAGAATCAACCAAACCAGAAGCTGGTTCTTTGAATCAACAAGATAGATAAACCTTTAGCCAGACTAACTAGAGGGCACAGGGACAGTATCCTAATAAACAAAATCAAAAATGAAAAAGGAGAAATAACAACAGATCCTGAGGAAATCCAAAATATCATCAGATCCTACTACAAAAGCCTATACTCAACAAAACTGGAAAACCTGGATGAAATTGAAAACTTCCTAGACAGATAGCAGGTACCAAAGTTAAATCAGGATCAGATTAATGATCTTAACAGTCCCTCTTCCCCTAAGGAAATAGAGGCAGTCATTAATAGTCTCCCAACCAAAAAAATTCCCAGGACCAGATGGGTTTAGTGCAGAGGTCTATCACACCTTTAAAGAAAACCTAATTCCAACTCTCCTCAAGCTATTCCACAAAATAGAAACAGAAGGTACTCTACCCAATTCATTGTATGAAGCCACAATTACTCTGATACCTAAAACTCACAAAGACCCAACAAAGGAGAACTTCAGACCAATTTCTCTTATGAATATCGATGGAAAAATACTCAATAAAGTCCTTGCAAACTGAATCCAAGAACACATAAAAACAATCATCTATAATGACCAAGTAGGCTTCATCCCAATCAACGAGGGATGGTTTTTTTTTTTTTTCCTTATTGAGATTTTTATTTGAGCAATAATTTTTTTCTCTTTATTAGATATTTTCTTCATTTACATTTCAAATGTTATCCAGAATTTTCCCCTTACCCTCCCGCATCCCCGCCCTGCTCCCCTACCCACCCTCTCCCATGTAATGGCCCTGGCGTTGCCCTGTACTGGGACATATAAAGTCTGTATGACCAAGGGGCCTCTCCTCCCAATGATGGCCAACCAGGCCATCTTCTTCCATATATGCAGCTAGAGACATGAGCGCAGGGGGAACTAGTTAGTTCATGTTATTCTTCCACCTATAGGGTTGAAGACCCCTTCAGCTCCTTGGGTACTTTCTCTAGCTCCTTCCTTGCAAGTCCTGTGTTCCAACTAATAGCTGACTGTGAGCAACCACTTTCGTATTTGCCAGGCACTGGTATAGCCTCCCATGAGACAGCTAGATCAGGTCCCTTTCAGCATTATCTTGCTGGCATATGCTATAGTGTTTATTTTGGTGGCTGATTATGGGAAGGATCCCTGGCAGCCGCCGTCACTGGTTGGTCCATCCTTTTGATTCAGCTTCACACATGATCTCTGTAACTCCTTCAGTGTGTGCTTTGTTCTTTATTCTAGGAAAGGGCAAAGAGACCGCATTTTGAACTTCATTCTTCTTGAGATTCATGTGTTTAGTAAATTGTATCTTGGGTAGTCTAGGCTTCTGGGCTAGTATCCACATATCAGTGAGTACATGTTATGTGAGTTCTTTTGTGATTGGGTTACCTCACTCAGGATGACAAAGGAGGGATGTTTTAATATACAGAAACCCATCAACATAATCAGCTACATATACACACTCAAAGACAAAAATCACATGGTCATCTAGTTAGATGCTGAGAAAGCATTTGACAAAATCCAACATCCCTTCATGATAAAAGTCATGGAAAGATCAGGGAATTCAACGCTCATACCTAAACATAATAAAAGTGATATACAGCAAACCAGTAGCCAACATCAAACTAAATGGAGAGAAGCTGGAAGCAATCCCACTAAAATCAGGGACTAGACAAGGCTGCCCACTTTCTCCGTACCTATTCAATATAGTTCTTGAAATCCTAGCCAGAGCAATTCAACAACCAAAGGAGATCAAGGGGATACAAATTCGAAAAGAAGTCAAAATATCACTATTTTCAAATGATATGATAGTGACCCTAAAAATTCCACCAGAGAACTCCTAAACTTGATAAACAGCTTCAGTGCAGTAATGGATATAAAATTAACTCAAACAGATAAGTGGCATTTCTCGACACAAGGGAAAAACAAGATGAGAAGGAAATTAGGGAAACAACAACCTTCACAGTAGTCACAAATAATAAAAAATACCTTGGTGTGACTTTAAGTAAGGAAGTGAAAGATCTCTATGATCTTCAAGTCTCTGAAGAAAGAAATTGAGGAAGATCTCAGCAGATGGAAAGATCTCCCATGCTCATGGATTGGCAGAATTAATATAGTTAAAATGGATATCCTGCTGAAAGCAATCTACAGATTCAATGCAATCCCCATCAAAATTCCTACTAAATTCTTCATTGAGTTAGAAAGGGCAATTTGCAAATTCATATGAAATAATAAGAATCCTAGGATAGCAAAACTATTCTCAATAATAAAAGAACCAGTGGGGGAATCACCATGCCTGACCTCAAGCTGTACTACAGAGCAATTTTGATAAAAACTGCATGGTACTGGTACAGCGACAGACAGGCAGATCAATGGAATAGAATTGAAGAGTCAGAAATGAATTCACACACCTATGGTCACTTGATCATTGACAAAGGACCTAAAACCATCCAGTGGAAAAAAGACAGCATTTTCAACAAACGATGCTGGCACAACTTGAGGTTATCATGTAGAAGAATGCAAATTGATCCATTCTTATCTCCTTGTAAAAAGCTCAAGTCTAATTTGATTGAAGAACTCCACATAAAATCAGAAACACATAAATTTATAGAGGAGAAAATGAGGAAAAGACTATAAAATATGGGCACAGTGGAAAAAAAGTATAAACAGAACAGCAATAGCCTGTGCTGTAAGATCAAGAATTGACAAATGGGACCTCATAAAATTGCAAAGATTCTGTAGGGCAAAAGATACTGTCAATAAAACACAAAGCCAACCAACAGATTGGGAAAGAATTTTTAACAATCTTGAATCTGATAGGGGACTAATATGCAATATATACAAAGAGCTCAAGAAGCTGAACTCCAGAAAGAATAAACAAAGAATTCTCAACTGAGGAATACCGAGGGACTGAGACGCACTTTAAAAACTGTTCAACATTTTTAATCATCAGAGAAATGCAAATTAAAACAACCCTGAGATTCCACCTTACACCACTCAGAATGGCTAGGATCAAAAATTCAGGTTACAGTAGATGCTGGCGAGGATGTGGAGAAAGAGGAACACTCCTCCATTGCTGGTGGGATTGCAAGCTGGTACAATCACTCGGGAAATCAGTCTGGTGGTTTCTCAAAAAACTAGACATAGTACTACCAGTAGATCCAGCAATACCTCTCCTGGGCATATACCCAGAAGACATTCCAACTGGTAATAAGGACACATGCTCTACTATGTTCATAGCAGCCCTATTTATAATAGCCAGAAGTTGGAAAATACCCAGATGTTGCTCAACAGAGGAATGGATACAGAAAATGTGGTACATTTACACAATGGACTACTACTCAGCTATTAAAAACAATGAATTTATGAAATTATTGGGCAAATAAATATATCTGGAGGATATCATCCTGAGTGAGTTAACCCAATCACAAAAGAAGTCCTTGGTATGCACTCACTGATAAGTGGATATTAGCCCAGAAACCTAGAATACCCAAGATACAACTTCTAAAACACAAGAAAATCAGGAAGGCAGAGGCAGGCGAATTTCTGAGTTCGAGGCCAGCCTGGTCTACAAAGTGAATTCCAGGACAGCCAGGACTATACAGAGAAACCCTGTCTCAAAAAACTAAAAAAAAAAAAAAAAAAAAAAAAAAAAAAAAAAAAAAAAAAAAAAAAAAAAAAAAAAAAAAAAAAAAAAAAAAAAA
>LR752859.1:4025-54093 GCA_902729485.2 Mus minutoides | reverse complement strand
CCATTTGTTGAAAAGACTGTCTTTTTTCCACTGGATAGTTTTAGCTCCCTTGTCAAAGATCAGGTGAGCATAGGTGTGTGGATTCATTTCTGGGTCTTCGATCCTATTCCATTGATCTACCTGTCTGTTGCTGTACCAGTACCATGCAGTTTTTGTTACGATTGCTCTGTAGTACAGCTTGAGGTCAGGCATGGTGATTTCACCAGAGGTTCTTTTATTGTTGAGAAGAGTTTTCGCTAGTCTCGGTTTTTTGTTATTCCAGATGAACTTGCTAATTGTCTTTTCTAGATCCTTGAAGAATTGAGTTGGAATTTTGATGGGGATTGCATTGAATCTGTAGATAGCTTTTGGCAAGATAGCCATTTTTACTATATTGATTCTGCCAATCCATGAGCCAGAGATTTTTTTTTTTTAATTTGGCTTGATCATGAAAGTGCCCAATAATGCCAAGAACAAGGATTATGTAACTATAGAAGCCCACACACTGAGGTGCTTTGTTTAAGAATCTGAACACCAAGGAAATAGGGATTGTGCAACTGGTCTATTGAATGCCAGGTTTCAGTACATACACATTGCATACATGAAAGGAGATTCCATGTTCTGGGTATTGTCCTATTTACTAGAGAGTTACTGGTGAGTAAGAAACTTTAGGACTAGAAAGATCCGATCATGCTAACGATCTCTTCTGATGTTTGCTATTGTTGAATGAGACATACTAAACATAAAATTTCCAGCAGGAATGTTCTGCAGTGACCCTGTGTTCAAAGCATAGGTATGGCATAGGTTTGAATTTGAATTTCAAAATGTAAGGCATATTGATAGTATATATATATATATATATATATATATATATATATATATCAGTGGGCTGGACTTCTGATTTTTGTAACCTGTATTCAATGGTAATATGAGAAGTGAAACTTTTGACAGTTGTTGAGTAAGTTTGATCATTGTAGATAATAACCCTATATAATAACCCTGTATAACTGAGGTTTGGAATAAGCAATTAACAAAATGGTCAAGTAGAGCTCTTTACCAATGCCTTCCATAAGTAAAAGTACATGACCAGTGTACTTCAGTTTTCCATCACTATTGCTTTTATAATTTCTATGTATGTATATGTGTGGTGAGGGAGTTTGTATCATGGCATGTGTGTGTTCTCTGACTTAGAGGACAGCTTGCTATAGTGCGTGCATTCCTTCCCATGAGAGGACTGAACTCAGCTCAGTAAACTTGGCATCAAATATCTTTAGCCACATGGCCATCTCACTGACCAATTTTTGTTGCTCTGAGACAGATCTCACTTAGGCCAGTCTGATCTTAAACTCACAGTGTAGCAGCGATTGACCTTGAACTGGTACTGGTCCTGTTTTCACCTCCCAAGTGTTAGGACTATTGGCATGCAACACCATGCCCACTATACCTCAGTCCTTACATTTCCTCATGTTAGTCATGTACAACTGAAATAAATGGATGTTTTCATTTAATTTGTTTTATGCTAGGGAAAAGATCTACTTGGAAATGCATCACTGTTTTGCAGATAAGAACAACAGGGACTATTTGCTAAGTATTCTTTTCAACCTGAAACAGCTACAGGGAAACAGATTCAGAACAGAGCACAGTCAGCCCCATGAGTCAGGAAGGTGGAAGTCTGCCCAAGGAAACCAGAGCCTACTCAAAACCAATGCTGTTCACACACAGGCTTCCACTTCCCCTGTTACCTGCCCACATTTCTGACTCACTGAGATCCTCAGCCAGCATTCAATGCATTCTCCACATTGACCATTGAGCAGGAGTTAGTACCTGGAAATAATGACATGTGGATTATCACTCTAATTCCATGAAGCATTTTGGTGAAACTATGAGGCAAGCTGCTTTATTCCTGGACTAAATCAGTTAAATAGTTTCAACTAGTTTGCCCTCTGTAATATATTATTCATGAAATGTGAAAGCTGTGATTATATGGTATATCCTGCCTTGTATGTGATGTAAAAGCAGTGTATATGGTTTTCCTTCTTTTCTTGCTTTAAGAAGAACTTCTGCCACTAGAGGCTCATCTTTCCCATTTTCTGGTCCTGAAAGTTGAGTCCCTCTTCCATCTTGTCAGCTGTTGTCTTCTTATGACTGCTTTAGATCACTCATACGAAATGCTTCCTTGGAATTAACATTAACTTATTGCCTGTCTCAATAATCACATTGGAGGCAGTTACTCATACATTTATTCCAGTTTTCAAATTTATTTTGAAATTCATTTTTGCAAGTATATTGCATTTTCATCCCTCCACTTCTTCCTGGGTCCATATCATTCCTCATTTCAAATCCATGTCCTCTTCTTGAATAATTAATTAAGACAAACTTTCAAACCCAAGTCTTACTCCATATGATGAAACTATCGGACTACTTTACAGTATAGGATTCTACCTTGTATTATTACCAAAACTTGGAAGGAACTTTGGATAGCATCTTGGCCAGCACCCTCATTTTATAAATGAATAAATCAGGTCTCCAGGAAAGTATCTTAAGTAAGAGAAGAAGCTGCAAATAGCATGGGTAAACCTCAACCCTTGGCTCTCCTTTGTACTTGGCCTCTGTACTTGGCACTGCCTGTAAGAGTCATGAACAGTGATGGCATCAGTTAGCACTCACTTCACACATGTCTTGCATGCGAGTACAAAAACTGAATTTCATTGGACAGTTTGTTTTCATAGATTACAAAACAAAATACAGGAAGATTTCTGGCCTTGCTTCTAACTTGACTCTAGTCCCTGACTTGGAGATTGATGGAGGCTGCAAGAGAGAAACGCATGGCATTGGATTTAGTTTTATTATTTATTTGCTTGCTTTCTTGCCAGAGACTAAACTCAATTTTATTTAAAGAGATGAAAAAAAAAAAACTGTGATAAAATTCAAAATATAACTCCAAACAAATTTTTGTAGTTAGAAGTTATTAACCCATTTTAGTGAAATTTCAATACTACATAATTTAAATGGGAATATAAATAGTGTGGGTGGCTATAAATACAGTGATTCCATTGCTTTGTGCTTTCAATTTTTAATTGGTTATTTATTTACTTTATATTCCAATTCCAACTTCCTCTCCCTCCTCTTCTTCCAGTTCCTCCTTCTTCTTCACCTTCCTTCCCCATGTATCCTTCCCCCCTCCTCAGAAAAGGGGAGGCCTCTCATGGATATCAACCAATCTTGGTATCAAATTGCAATAAGACTTAGTACATCTTCTTTTCTTGAAGAAAACCAGTTAATCAAACCAGTTAAGGCGAAGGGATCCAAAGGCAGGCAATGTAGTCAGAGACAGCCCTGTTCTTGCTTTAGAAGTCCTACATGAACACCCAGCTGTACAACTGTTATATATTTGCTGATATCAGCCCCATGTATGATCTCTGATTGGAAGTTCAATTTCTATGAGTTCCTATATGCCCAAGTTAGTTGATTCTGTAGATTTTCTTGTGGTGTCCTTGACCCCTCTGAAAACTTCAATCCTTCCTCTCCTTCTTTCACTGGATTCCCCAAGATCCGCCTAACGTTTTGCTGTTGTTCTCTGTATCTGTTTCCATCAGTTGCTGGGTAGAGCCTTTCAGATGACAGTTATGCTATTTGACTTTCTGGAAGTATAGCAGAATATCTTCAATAATGTCAGGGGTGGACTGCCTCTCATGCCTCAGGTCACAAGCTGGATCAGTCATTTGGTTCGACCTTCCCTCAAATTCTGCTTCATCTTTTACCACAGCGTATCTTATAGACAGAACAAATAGTAAATCTAAGTTTTGTGGGTGGTTTAGTGCCCCAATCTCTCCATTGGAAGTCTTGCCTAGTTACAGGAGATAGCCAGTTTAGAGTCCGTATCCTTTATTGCTAGGAGTCTTATCTAGGTCATCTTCATAGATTCCAGTGAAATACAAATCAAAACAACTCTGATATTCTATCTTACATTTGTCAAAATGGCTAAGATCAAAAGTTCAAGCAACAGCTCATGCATGTAAGAATGTGGAGCAAGGAGAGCACTCCTCCTTTGCTTGTGGGAGCATAAACTTGTACAACCACTTTGGAAATCAATTTGTTGGTTTCTCAGAAAATTTGGAATAGATCTATCTTAAGACCCAGCTACACCACTCCTGGGCATATACCCAAAAGATGTTCCACAATTCCACAAGAATACTTACTCACTTATGTTCTTAACAGCTTTATTTGTAATAGCCAGAAACTAGAAACAACCTAGTTATCTCTCAACCAAAGAATAGATTGGAAAAGCATGGTACATTTACACAATGGAACATTACTATTAAATACACCTTTTATTTTGACCCAGAGTCTCCGGAAGGGTAGCACATGGAAACTTGAGACTCACAATTCCCTCTCCCAGCCTCCCCAGTGCTGGATTGGAGACTTGTTCCAGCAAAGCCAGCTTTTCATTTGCCTTTTAAAACTATTGCTGTCACCAGCAACACGACCCTGGTGCTTGGAAATCTCCACTTAGCTAAAATATCCTTTCACTTCTCATCTTCTCTAAACAAACACATCGCCCTTTTCCTATGTTCTGCTTGCAATCACCTCACAGCTAATCTACTTCAAAATCTGCTTGCTCATCATAATCTTTTAGAAGTTGCTATTAAATATCAGATTTTCATAGAGATTGTCATTTCCAGATGCCATGATTTCTTGAAGTTCAATCACTAGAAAGTTCTGGAAATCTACTACAGGAGACAATGCCCTGGGTATTCTGTCCTATCATATAACTGTTGAAAAGAATATTCTCTGTGTCCTTCTTTCCTGTCTAGTTGAGAGTTTCCCCTTAGACAGGAATGTTTCTCTTATCTCTCTAACTTTAGCACTAGATCAGTGTATAAGGTATGCTTCTCATAACTGTGAAGCCATGAATGGCAGAAACAAATTTACAAGGAGGGAATATTTATTGAGAACACCTTATGAGTCCATTGTGGTGGAGAGAGCAGAGAAGTTGGCTCATATCATGGCAAATGGATGGCAGAGGGAATTAGGAGAACTAACCAGGGGCCAGGGACACGTTTTACTCTCAGTGGCACCATTCCTCCAGCTAGGACAAACTCCTAAAGTTTTAACTTCCTCTCAAATCCTTGACACTTAGAGACTAAATATTCAACTCAAGAGCCTGCCAGAGACAGTTCAGAATAAAATCATAACACTGTATCATTTACTCTCAAATGTTCTAGCCATCTCTTCAAGATACATTTAATTTGTCTCCAAGAGTCCCCTTTAAAATGCCAACACTCAATACTGGAGAGACGTTTCAGAGGTTAAGTAACCTTGCTGCTATTCTAGAGGAAACACACAAATATCACACACAAAAGACACATAAATACCATGCATACGCATACATCACAAACATAAATACACCCACACATCTCACACTGACACAAATATCATGCATAAATTTTAATGACAGATATGCTGATCTGAGATCTAGATTCTTAAAAACAGACATAAATTTGGAGATAGCTGGACAGTCATAGTTTTAAAGAGTGAAAATAAAAGGACAACTATATAACTTATTGAAGAAACCAAGTCTTCTAAAATTTTTCACTAACATAAAATATATTATGGTTAAAGGGAAGATTCCTCAATCAATAAATGAGAATCAATTACAAATGATGGTCAAATAAAATGCCTGAAAAATGAACAAACTCATGGATTTGCACTTGCTGACGGCTAACAGAGATACTGAAACTTATTCTTTTAAATTTTCATCACATTTGTTTGTGTATCTGAGAGTATGTTTGAGTGCAGAAGAGTTATGCTCCATATATAGCAAAATATGCATGTGGATGCTAAAGAATTTGCTTCTAGTCTTCAACCATGTGTGCCTCAGGGTTGCCTTGAACCCCTGAGCCATCTTGCTGGCCAGATATTTTACCCTTGCTCTCTTCTATTGAGATATACCCAAATCTCTCAGGTGTAACTAGGCTTTCTTTCATGATCCATGGTCACCAATGTAATATTTCTCTACATTCCTATCAGGTAGTGTGGTTTTTCTTTCTGCCTATGTTCCAGAAGAGGCTTTTAGAGCCACTCCCTTCCCTTTCTTTCCCCCAACCCTCACTTCCCCTCCTTACCCTTCTTTCTCCTTTCTTTATTATGCTCTTTCTTTTGAGAAATGGTCTCATGAATCCTAACACTGGCTTTGAACTTGAACTCACTTTGCAGCCAAAGATGACCTTGAACTACTAATATTCCTGCCTCCATCTTCTGGGATCACAAATACATGAAACAAGCTACCCATTTTATACAGAACTGGAACTTAAAATCATAGTTATTTGTGCATGTTAGATAAGCATCCTATCAGCTGAACAAGAGTCAACACGTTTTTAAAATGCTATTCAGCTCAGAATGACCGTGAGACCTGAACGCTAAATACTACACTCAGAACTCTTGGGTTCCTTTGAGCTCAAAAGACAAACTAGATGCCATATCAGAAATTTAAAAAAAATGAAACAGCCCAAATCCCTTGGTCAGTTAACATTTGCAAAAATGTTGTCAGTAAGTAATTAAACAAACATTATTTCTTTGACCTTCAAGGTTTCCATTATGAAAGGAAAAAGCAGTCCTGGGTATGCTTATACTAAAACACACACCACTAACAAGTTTAAACATATTGTTGAGAAAAAAAAAAAAAGCACACGTAAAGTACAGGAAGGAGCGAAATAAGGAGACAATATGTCAGCATAACACACAAAACACTGATTAAAAACTTGTAAGCCCTGTTTTATAAAAAGAGTATTAATATAAATACCAAATGCTTCTAATCTAATTCTATATTAACATATTTAAATACCTCCTATCTTTTTTTTGACCTCCTATCTTAATGAGTTTACTTTGAATTTGTCTTATTCTATGACAGAAATAAGTATACTGCTATATTCTCATTAATAATACTTGAGCCTGGAGCAAATTTGATATTAAAAATCCACATACAGTACATGGAAGGTTGAAAAACTCTTTATTGAGGTAAAACCTCTTCATCTTTAGGGTGTCTTAAAAACAAGATGAATGTGAATAGAAAAGCTAAAACTAATAAATAGCATGCCTGTATCTAGTGATCTACACTGGTATTTATAGTAGGAACACACATTAACACTCACATACTGAACTCTGTGTGCCATCTGAGTTAGGACCAACCACAAGAAGATTCCTTTGTAAGCAAATGGCCAACAGCAAGTCCAGTCTTGCAAGGTGAAGAAGAATGGAGCATTTCAGGGTGCTAGAAAGAGTGGGAGGACAGAGAAGTGGTAAACAGCTCGCCACTCCTTCAGAAGGCATCTTTGACAAGTCGTGAGCTGGCTTTATTAGATTTTTCTTATTTTTAGTTTACTTGGGCTGAGAAATTCATGAAACTCACTGATAACACATACATTTTCCCTTGTGAAAATTAAATTCCTGTTTGCCTGCCCATGGAACACAGACAGACAGACAGACAGACAGACAGACAGACAGACAGACACAGATAGACAGACACACACACGCATACACACCTTGTAATGTTGGAAGCCAGAAAGTACTCTAGCATTTCATCCACAAACTGCTACCCTCTCCTGTCTCAAGGCAGAGAAGTCTAGAATTGGGGCATCTAAGTGTTCTTATCTCCCCTTTTGTTCCCTGGAATCATTCTATTCTTCAGGTCCTATGATCTAGAACACAGAGACTATAACCTATGGCACTCATGTACATCTGCTTGATGTTTCTACATTTTCTGTATTACTCAGATGGAGGAGAAGCATCTCACCTAAATCTCAGCTGCTGGGAACCTTCCTTCCAAAATTGAAAGAAGAGAAGGAGAGTAAGAAGTTCTCTAACTATGACATAAGTTTTTAATTGCAAGGAAAATGTATGAGGCAAGCACCTAATCTCCTAGGTGCTTGCCAGACTTCCTAACAATACCGTCTTGTCACAGAGTTTAAGAAGTATGGGAACATTCTGAATAATTTAAAGTATACATCAATGTCAAATATATTTTCTATGTCATTGACTGCTTCTCAAGAATTTATGCATAAGGCCGAAGTGCTGCCTAAGCAGAAAGCTAGATCTGGACTAATTAGAAATGATTAAGAGTCTGTGCTCTGGGAGCATAGTCTATCCTGAGCACAAAAGCATTATTTAAGGTGATGTAAATTAGTTCAATGCAATGCATGACAACTATATTTCAGTCATGCCCACTCTTCACACTTATTAAGTTCAAGAAAGGATAGTTTTTCTCAGAGCCTTTAGGCAGAAAAATAGAATTAAGTAAAAACCTTTTAAGCATTTTAAGCAGATTAGAATTCAGAGAACCTATTTCATTTGGTAACCTAGTCACTCATAAACATGGAATTCACACTTGGTCTGTGTGGTTGGCAGACATATTCATAAAACTACTTTTATCATCACAGGTAAGAAGGAAAACCTTTGCTAGCTGCAAGCTCAAAAGCACCCTGGAGATGGAAAAGGGTTATGAATGAGGAGCATCAGATTAGTTGAACTAAAGAACTGAGGTTCTAGAAGACCTAGACTTTGTACCAGTCATTGACAGTGTGCTATCTGAATACCATTCAGAATTTATTAAGTAACAACTTGACATGGTGCACCAATTTCATTAGCCAGGATTTTCCGAGGAGTCTAATTTTCCTTTCGAGGCAGGCTGAGACAACCTCAGGTGGCATTTCCACCCCTAATCTTAATTACTAATGTAAACTCTCAGAAATTCCTCCTATAGTCAGGTGTGCTCTGTGTTTGGGTCCTTTGATACACATGCTAGGTGGTCAAATGACAAGTTTGTGGGATGATTACCACTGCCGTGCTGTGTCAACATCTTTATTGGGTCCAATCAAAGAAGCTGCAAGTTTTCTTGGTCTGGTGTATCTGATAAGTTTTGGAACCTGATATTTTAATATTCTTATCTCCCTACTGACTCCCTGTCTATTCCCTTTCTACTCCCAGTAATAAGTCATCTGTGAGGCTTGCTGTGTGGGCAATGCCAAACCCATAGTGCTGTGCACATGTAATAGTTAGGGTTTCCACTGCTGTGAAGATATAACCATGACCATAGCAACTTTTATAAAGGAAAATATTTTACTGAGGCTGGCTTATAGTTCAGAGGTTAGATCTATTATTATCATGGTGAGAAGCATGCTGATACGCTGTCATACAGGTGCTGGAGAAGAAGGTGAGAGAGAATTCTATATCAGGATCTACAGTAGGAAGTAAACTGCCACACTGGATGTGGCTTGAGTATCTGAGATCTGAAAGCCCTCTCCCAGTGTCCACTTCCTCCGACAAGGCTACATCTACTCCAACAAGGCTTTACTTCCTAATAGTGTCACTCTCTGTGGACCTATGGGGACCATTTTCTTTCAGACAACCACACAGGTCAACCAAGTTACAGAACCAGCTCAAGATGGTGAAAGCTGTTTACAATCCAGTTTCAAATACTATGAACAACTTAATTTAGGACATCTGGGAATCTCAACATCAATTACAACATCCAAATGTTGCTTTAGTTCACAGAGTTTTAATCAGGTGTTTGTCTCCTTGCTTTGACAGATGATGGTGGAGGTCTCACCTCTTGAATGTCTCACTCCAGTTGGATTTCCTGAACTTTACATATATCAAATAAAATTTATCTTAGAGACAGAGAAAATCAGACTAGTTTTGTCAAGTGTCAGAAAGAGTCCAGCAGATATAACACAGAAAGCAGAAGAGAGATATACACGAAGGATAGAAGATAAATACAGGGACCTGTATTCAGGAAGCAGAAATTGGGCATGATGGTGCTAACATGGTAGGCCAGGAAAAGCTGTTCAGATAGAGGTTCAAATCCCTTGCCTTAGGAAGGCTTTCCTACCTCAGGTAAGTCTTTGTCCAAATCTCAGGGATTTTTTTTACACCTTAAGAAAAGAACTGAGTTCATGCTAGGGCTCTGGGAACATGTCATATATTCACACAAAATCTAACTTACTCATTCAATTCTGCTTTGTTTTTCAGGAAACAGGTTCACACAAAATATCTCCAAGGCTTAGAGACAGGAGAGACGTTGGTGACCATCTGACAGTAATAGCTTCTTTTTTTAAAGGAATTTTAATAAATGTAATGCCTGTGTGTGCATTGGGAGAGGGGGACATACACACGTGTATCTGTGGATGCCAGGGGAATGTGTTAGACCTCCTGGAGCTAGAGCTAAAGGCAGTTGTGAACGGCTGGGAATGGATGCTAGAAACCAACCTTGGCATTTATGTAGGAGCAGTACATGTTCTTTATCACTGAACCATCTCTCCAGCCACCCATCTCTCCTTTTTGTCAATGATTTTTTTTAACTTTTTGGTTGGTTGAAAAACAAAATTTATACACAAATGCAACCTTTCACTAAGCAAGCTTCAAGTGCAGTGTCCTGAGGGTAATAAAGGGGGGTGAGAACTGAGAAAGATAGGTGCGTTGCACATTAAAGGAGATATGCAGATTCAAGTGCCTGAAATTTGGGGGAAACAGTTCAGAATGCAGAATATATACATCTCAGGTTACAGCATCCATGGACAGGAAGCAACCATCCAAGTATATGTTCAAACACAGGTTTTGGACATGAACAGAGCAAAGAAGAATTTCAGAAGACAGGGCGTTTAGCTGGAAATCAGCATTACCAGAGTGCTGAATTGTAATCTAAACACAGCCTTTAGATGTTCAGGATTGAATCCTGATTAAATAACTATTTCACTAAGATTCATAGACTATAGCCTTGAATTCAAGGCTTTGCTCTATCCATGGAGAAAATAGACAAAGATTCCGACCATCCTAGATACTAGAAGGAAACAAAAAAATATTTCAGGTACCAAGCAGGAGCATGATATAAAACAGATGTCAGTGGGAAAACTAGACTCAGCTCTCTGCTTAACTATTAGCCCGGCATCTTTAAGTTTTCTTGCAGAAACACAATAGGTCTTGAAGCCTTGATTGGCAATGACCATGGAATGTGGAGGGTAAATGGCAGGGTGAGGAAGCAGGAAAGTGACTTTTATTTATTAACAGGAAATTGCTATGGATAAATGTAACTCACATGTATGTATGGCTTGTTCTCGTCTTTATAACTGTCTATATGATATATTTAACAATGAAGAGTATATTTATAACCAAAACTTACATATTTTGCAGCTTCAGGTTATACATAAAGAGTTCATAATTTAGGTTATAGTCTATGTGATTTATAACCTCCAGCCTAGCTTCCAACACCCTGCATGTGGAAGGTTAAATGCCACTTTTACCGGAAGCTCTAATAATTGAACTTAAGTTAGTAGTGTTGTTAACATGAATATATTATACCAAAGCCATTCATTAAAATGAATTCTTACTGTTTACCATAAATAGTTGACACTAAAGTCATTCTTTAAAATGAATTTTCAACTACTAAGTTAAATCTACTTAAGTTAATTTACAAAGTAGATTGATACATTTATAAATACTAATTAACCAAAGAAACACCCACTTGTGATTTTTCATGTGTTCTTAAAATCAAGAACACATCTTTGAATCTTAATCTTAATGGCTCATAAAAAAGAGAAGCCAGAGTATCTCTGAGATATTTCTCTAGAGTACCCTGGTCCTAAAGACACATTTATTAAGTCTCTGCCAGCCACATTGTCACATCTGCCACATGAAAAATGCCAGAGGTTTAAGAGGTTAAAAATGTTCTCTCTAAATCTTGGCCTTTGTCTGAGTAAGACTTTGCCTGGAAGCCTCATGCTACTTCTGACTCAGTCCATGGCAACTCACACAGTTTCATCTGTCCACACCCACTTTTATTTGAGCAAGGGAAAAGACTATTTAGTCCTTGCCTCCAATAAACAAGTCTCAACAGAAACAAACAGAACAAAGCCGACTTAGTCATTTTCCAACCTTTCTTTTGTAAGAAGTTGTTTATGATAGAGAATGCATGTCATCATTTCTCCTAAAGATAACAGCAAATGACTATGATGTCGGATTAATTATAGCACACAACTCAAACACACACACTTGCCTATGGACATGAAATACATTGTCACATGATCAAACATTAACTAATGCTATAGCTCACTTTTATTTTATATTTCATTTTTATTTTTGTTTTATTTTATTTTATTTTTAATTTTACTTTATTTCATTTTCTTTTTTTTTTTTTATTTCTTTCCCCCTTGGAAAAGGCTAGGCTAATTTCAGGCTAGACATCAATTTTTAGATAGTCAAGTTTTTACTGATGCGTAGATGTTAAATCATTTTAACTTTTAAAGTAGTCTGCATATCTATGTCTTATACACACTATTCCCTTTTTAATTTCCTGTGTTCTCATTCATCTCCCAACTTTTCCAAATAACCACTTAGTGCTTCCAATATGTGCCTATCTACTGATACATGGATTACCTCTTAGCCTTTCAGGGACTGCCTCACTGAGTCTTGGTAAGGAGGAGGTTTGCTATATTGACAGTCCACTTAGAGTTTAGTATTCTGCAATTTCTTATTCTCTGAACACTGATTGTAAAATCATCAATCTACTGCAGAAAAAGCTTCTCTGATGAGGGTTAAGAGAAATACTGTTGCATCGGTATGGCAATAAGTCATTAGAGGTCACTGTAATACTTTATCTACTCACCAGAATAAGAGAAACGGGTTCCTTTCTAGAAACTAGGACTTAAGATTTCTCTAGCCTTGATTCCTGGCCATGGTAAAAGTGATAGGTGTTCTGTGTACTGGAGTGGCCCTTAACACAATCATAAAAGGGTTGGCACTCTCATAAAACTTGTGTCATTATTGCACTAGTTGGCATATGTTGAGTGACTATACTGTTCCTTTGGGATATTCTAAACACACATCTGCTCATTCTAGATAAGGAGCCCATGACAAAGAAAAGTATGGATGTAATTAAAGTCCAATTTAGCAAGCCAATGGGGTTTATTAGAGTTACTTATAAGAATACTTATGAGGGGTTACTTATAGGAACAGAAATGATTCAAATGATACCACAAAGCCTACCCCAGCATAGGTGACAGCTAACAAAATCTAGGACTGGAGCACACTTCACAGGATACAGTCAGTTCAACAGATTACAGTGTTGTTTCCAAGTGTCTCAGTTGGTCTAAACCTCTTCTAAGTAACTTGGCTGGTTTCTGCTTCTTCTAAGCAGCTGGTTTTGTCTGAAAGTCCATTTTTTTTTTTTTTTTTTTTTTTGCAGTTTTGCTTGTTGCAGAGCTTTTCTCAGTAGCTTTACTGTTGATTTTGGGAGTGAGGGGTCCAGTGAATCTGGTTAGTTTTAGGGACTTCCTGAAAGCTACTTGTTTAATCTTCCAGTTAAAGGAGCTTCCCTGATGGATGGAATGTTTCAGGCTTAGAGGAAACTGCTACATAATAGCATATCTTGCCAAAATGGTCATTATTGTACCTTACATGGTTTGTAACTGGGTAATACTGATTATTACTTTTATCCTATAGTAGTGTTCTGTTGTGGGAAATATTAAAAACAAACAAACAAACAAACAAACAAACAAACAAAACAACCCAGCACCTTCCCTCACTTGTGCCAGCAACTCTCTGTCCCATGGCCTGGCTGGCCATACACTGGCAGGCAATAGCCTACCTGTTCTTATTTGGTGGAAACTCTCTGACTTGGAGCTTCTGAAACTTCTGCACCCAGCTCACTAAGTTCCCACTGGTGTGTTGTTTCCACACCAGCCTCGTGCTTCAAAAATCCCACTGCCTTTCTTGTACACATCTGGCAACCCCACTCTTTGTGGCCATACCTTTCTCTCTTGAACCTGGACAAGCCACTGTGTGAAGGAAAATACAGTACAAACTTAGTTCAGAAACAACCATAACTCAATCACTGAGCACAGCAACTAAAATCTTAATCTTGTAAGCCTTATTAAATCTAAATCCTCTGGTAGCAAATCCTAATGGATTCGCCATTGAAACTGGGAGACACTCATATCTACATCTTGTCCTAGATCTATCCTGCCCAAAAGGACCTAACTCTCTCTTGCTTCCTTTCTTTCCCTCTCCAACCCGGAAGTCCCTCTCACTTGTCCAGTGATTGGCTCACAAGAACAGTACCAGGCCCATTCACAAGAGTGTTCATAGCACTTTCCAACACCATCAAAGCTAACAAGTTGAGTTGGAGGCTAGAGGTAAGTAGCAACTTTATTTCTCCATGAATCATTGTGTCTCTTGCAATATAGACTTAGAATTATGTTCTGGTTGGTAAAAAAGACCCTGTAATGTTTGGCCAGGTCTATGGGATTCCACTGAACAACTCCAAAGAGATGACCAATATCTGGCACTGATCTTTTTATTTAATACCCCATATTTTCTGGAGGAGGTATTGTCTTCCTCATTAAAGTATAACTCCATTCAAACTCCTTTTTGTATGTATATATTTTAGGACATTTCTACAGTAGTAGATTTCCATTTGGCTTTATCAAAAGACTTTCATATTAATTATCCTTCTCCATGTTCTTTCCTCTACCCAACACTCCACCCTCTACTCTACTTACCATTTTTTGTTCCATTATTCCTTACCCCCTTTCATACCCTCTGCATGCTATCTTCCTTCTCTTAAAAGCTCCCATAAACACGATCTCATATGGACTTTTGACTTCTATGGGATTCCAAGTTAAATACATATATCTAAAGATTCAAAGCTACCATCTACACATACGAGAGAGCCAGTAGCTCTTGTCTTTATGGTTTACCTCACTCAGAATGATTATTTACCATTCCAATGATTTACCTGCAAATTTAAAAATAGCATACTTCTTTAAATAGTTGAGTAGTATTTCACTGAGCATATGCCACACATTTTTGTTATCCATTCATTAGTTGATGGCCATTGTGGTGATGTGAATCAGTATAGCCCTCATAAACTCTTCTGTTTGGATACTTGGTCCATAGGCAGTGGCACTATTAGAAAGTGAAACCTTCTAGGAGTAGGTGGGACCTTGTTGGAGGAAGTGTATCACTGTGAAGGCAAGCTTTGAGGTCTTATATGCTCAAGCTATGTGCACTGTGGTACAGTCTTCCTTCCTCTGCTTGCATTCAAGTTGTACAACTCTCAGCTAGTTCTCTAGCCCCATGATTGCCTACCTGCTGCCATGATAATAATGGGCTAAACCTCTGAAGTAAAAGCACAAACCCAATGAAATGTGTTTCTTTATAAGTGTTGCCTTGATCATGGTGTTTTTCCTCACTGCAATGATGCCCTAACTAGGACAGCCATCTAGGACATTTCCATTTCTTGGCTATTGACAATGAACATGGATGAGCAAGTGACTCTATCCTTTGGGATGTATGCTAAAGAGTGGTAGAGGTGAATCATATGGTAGGTATGTTCCTGCCTTTAAAGAATTATTATACAAATTTCCATACTGGGTATACTAGTTGGCACTCCCACCAAGAGTGAATATGCATTTCCTTTTCCTCACATCCACAGGATTTTTTTTAACCTTACCCATTCTGGCAGGGATAAGATGAAATCTCAAAGTAGTTTTAATTTGCATTTTTCAAGATTCTGGACATCATTTTAATGTTTCTTAGAAATGACTTTTGGGAACTCTTTATTTAGTTCCATGTCCCAGTTTTCAATCAGCTTTGTTTGTTTGTTTGTTTGTTTGTTTCCTTTGTTTTTAGATTTTGGATAACTTGTGTAGTTTAGTCATTAACCTTCAGTCAGATGCATATTTTGTGAAGATACTTCCTTTCCTGTTTTGTAGGTTCTCTTCTGTTAGATGTCTTTGCTGGATGGAAGCCTTTCCGTTTTATGAAGCTGCACTTGTCAATTATTGTTCCTTTTTTTAATACTAAAAGAATAAAGATTTTTATTAAGCATTGTAAGTTGCATTCAGTAGCCTCTGGATACGCCACACCACAATCCATCAACCATCAATCAGACCCAACAGCAGTTCATTCTTCACAATCATGAGTTAGGGCAGAACTCCATTCAACTTACAGTAAGATCCTACTTAGCTCTTGCAGACAGGGGCTGGGGAGTTATATCTCATTTCTGATCACTAATGTGATGAAGAGCATCAGAAATAGATGAAACACAAGAAGTGATTCTGATTCAAAGCACATTGTGACCTCTGTTGCATTTATTCTAACTCCCCCCAAATCTTTCTAGCCATTTGGGATATCAACATTACCCTGATATACTCACTGCTGTGTGCACTATTGTTCTTTGTTGCTGTTTCATGCCTACAACTTTCCATTACATGTATGAATATACTTGTTTTGTGATCTTCCTGGAGCTACTGAAAGTTTTTCATAACAAAATTGATCTAGAAGTAGATCAAACATACTGAGAACTGGAGAGTTGCCTCAGTGGTTATGAGCATATATGTCTGAGTTTGTTTCTCAGCATACATGTTGGTTAGCTTAGAATCACTTGTAACTTCATTTCTAGATACAACCATCTCCTCTGGACTCTATAAGTAACCATGTTCATGTGCAAGTACCTATACAGAATTAAACACCACTATATATAATTTAAAAATAAAGTAACCCATGAAAATCTCATTCTTGTAATTCTCATAAGAAGTTCCACAGTGAAGTGTGTGCAGAATGTACAGGCAACAAGCAAATTTCTTGCCTGGCCTTGTTTTCTGAGCACACAGAGTAGGTAATGTATAAACTAAATATTTAGAAACACAAAACCAAACACCTGTCCTGCCTTTTCCCCTTTAAGTCTAGTGTATATGCCCATTGCTTATTCATCACGCATGTATAGAATGTCTTCACTGGAGACATTTACACTGATGCACTAGTACTGAGTCTATAAGCCAAGTGTCTTTGTCCATTGAGTTTCATCTACTGTGTGAGTCAGTTCCTGAGGGAAGATAATTTATTACTATAATTTGTTCATGTAACACAGCAATTCTTGAAAAGGTCACAGGATAGGAACAGTGTTTCATGGAAGTAATAATGAAATATTTATCTTGCTTTCTATCACATCAACAGCTACAGTGTGCATTTTTTTATAAATGTTTAAAATATAAACCTTTGTAGTTACCAGAGCAGATAGAATTTTCTTATTATAAAGTAAAGAAGAAATAAATATAATCTCTTTTACCATGACAAATGAATCTCCAACTTCAAAGAAAGCGCAATATGACAGGGAGTCTTAGCTGAAGATAAGAAGGATTTCAAAATAACTCATGGCTTCTAATTTTCTGTGGAAATTAAAAATCATCAGTGTCTGCATTTATTTTCTTCCCTATATGTTGCCACATACTAATGTAAACCAATTGCAAGGCTTTATCTTTACTATATCAAATATTCATGTACTGAAATGTCCCTATAATTCTAGACAAGACTGATAAACACATTTCTCTGATTGTAAGGTTGAATGAATGTAAGGTGCCAGTGGTAAATAGATGAGACTAAACATATATCAAAAGTTTCATAGAGGGATTAGGACATAGCTCAATTATATGTATTATGCACAAGGCCCTGGATTTTGATACTCAATGAAAAAAAGAAAAGGAAGGAAGGAAAGAAGGAGGAACAATTAAGAAAAAAATAAAATAGAAGAAAGAAAGAAAGAAAGAAAGAAAGAAAGAAAGAAAGAAAGAAAGGAGGGAGGGAGGGAGGGAGGGAGGAAGGAAGGAAGGAAGGAAGGAAGGAAGGAAGGAAGGAAGGAAGGAAGGAAGAAAGGGAGGGAAGGAGGGAGGGAAAAAGGAAGGAAGGAAGGAAGGAAGGAAGGAAGGAAGGAAGGAAGGAAGGAAGGGAGAAAGGAAAGAAAGAAAGAAAGAAAGAAAGAAAGAAAGAAAGAAAGAAAGAAAGAAAGAAAGAAAGAGGAGGGAAAGAGAAAGGAGACAGAGAGGGGGAGAAGAAAAAAGCTCAACAATGAGCTTGATAGAATATTTATACCACCCCAAAGCTGAAAAATATACTTGCCAATTAATTTCATGGAAGGTTCCAAAAGACACTCTACTCTCCCAAATTACAAAAAGGGCCCCAGTGAAGAGAATATGGGGAATAGACAAAAGATAAGCAGACTAATGTCATAGGCAAGAAGTAAAAACAAGAGAGTAAGCTAGAGAATAGGCTCCCACTATCAATGCCAACAGTTTTCTACATGAAGCCAGGATGTGCAAATACTGTGAAGTTTGCAATAGCAGCCAGCAGATGTGAAAGATAGAGTAAAAACAAATGATCCTGAGATCATAGTATCATGGGCACTGGTAAGTGGAAATTAAAAGGCATGCTGTTTAAAGTTTGTGGGAAAAAAAAAAACCAATTTAGGTTGTATTCACTAGAAAGGTGAATGCAGCCATCTTAACAAAAGTGCTACTTTTTACATCTTAGTTCTCAAAGACCAGCACCTAATAAACTAGAAAGAGAAATAACATATCCCAGTGAAAGTAACCCCAAATATTTAGGAATATGGACACCAGTGAAATTTAGGAGCTCCATCGTGTTGGGTAGGCCAAGACATTATTTCCAGAATAAATAAAAAGAAAAAGAAGAAAGAAAATGAAAGATAAAAGCCAGAAACCTCTTTGAAGGCAACCACTATTATTTGAAGATACTGCATTAAATTATTTACCAACAGACTTTTAAGACTGAAGGAATAGAGGGGCCCCTGGGCGTACAACAATGAATGACTATGCAGAGAGGCTATAGTGTACCCTGCCATTTGAGCCAGCCAGAATGTGATTCTACCAAAATTCCCGACAGGAGCTCTAGAAAAATACCCTGTACAGTACCATTTCCATTATGCCACCATAGAGATGGAGAATCTACCCACAAGATCACAAGGGGCCATTGACCCAGGGTTGTCTATCATAAGCTTTGTTATTCTGTTAGAATAACAAAGTCCTAAGATTAGAGCAATCCATACCTAGGATGCTCTGAGCAGAGCTTTGCCAGATGACTAAGGCTCTGTGCCACCCTCGTAAAATTATCCCTCTCTCTCCAAATTGCTCACACAGGAGCTTCCGTATTGGTTTTGCCCAGTGTATAGTGTAAGCCAAAGACTAAAAAGGCACTTCTGAGCTACAGTCTCATTCCTGGAAACAATAAAAGTGAAGAGTGGGGATGAATCACTGTAGTAGGCAGAATGTCAAACAGAAAAATGATTCTTCACCTGTGTGGGGGAAAAAAAAAACTGTCTCCTGGTAAGCATACACAGACTCAAGCATGGTGGAAGGAGTTAGTCAAGATTGCAGAAATGATAACTGTGAAAATGAGGAATAGAGAATGGGAATATAAAGAGGGATGCGAAAAAAGTCTAACCCTTACATTATGTGCTAATGACAATAAAAAATGATTGACTTTGAAAGAAGCACTTAGCAACTGCATGGACTGCTGACACAAACCACAGGTGCAATGTGTGTACAGATGTGGCCACAGATCATGTCAACTCTCGTAAACAGCTGATGAATCTGCTCCTCAATTTAACAGCAAAGGAATGAAATAAATTAAAAATTAACAGTGACCCCCCATCTCAGTCTTCATTGCCGTTCATTCAGGATAGCCTGCATGGAAGAGGAAGTCTGACAATAAAGGAAGCAGAAACACCTACGGTAATAACTTTAAAAAGCAGTTTTAAAAACATCTCATAGGTGACCAAGACTAATTTCCAATTTATTAGAAATTTTTAGACAAATGCTTTATTTTCTTTTCACTGTGTGTGTGTGTGTGTGTGTGTGTGTGTGTGTGTGTGTGTGTGTGTGAAATGTAGGGTTTCCTGCATGCTGGCTACCACTCTCTTGGCACAACAGCATTAAGCTAAAAGTATTTTCTTCCAGTCAAGATAATGAGATCTGTACCCTCAGTGGAGACCTAATATTCCAATTTTGAAGGTCTATGACCCGGCTAAGGGCTCTCATGATGTCACAATCAATACTTGGAAAGACAGTTTCACTTTAACTTGTGCCCAAAAGGTAGGAGGAATATTTAGTCTTTTAAAGAGATAATATATTTCTCCTTTCCAAAATTCCTATTCCTAGTGCAGTCCCTTACTAGCAATCATGAGGTTCTACTGGGTCTTTACACCATTTAAAGATTCAAGTTTACCTCTTCTTTCTTTCAGATATTTGTTCAGGTACTTTGAGCTCTGTCTTCCTCTAATGCCCTCCACCCCCAGTATACCATGAGGCTGCCTGCTGCCATCTGGCAAATTTTCATTCCTGATTCATTCTCTCTCTCTCTCTCTCTCTCTCTCTCTCTCTTTCCATTCTCCTCCTCCAGGCAGCTGTGTGATTTATGACTTGCCTCCCTTGAGGATTTTCTATTATTTTTTAAATAAAATTGTCCTTAACCTTACATTTTAAGCAGTTCTTAAATCTTTTTATTTATCAGACAAATATCCCTAAGAAGGGACTATGATTAGTACTTCCTGACATTTCTGATAACACCACAACAAAGCTACATCCTTAGTCCTAGACAAAGTTTAAATAATGATTATAATGGTGGTAAAAAGCTTTTCTAGGCAATGGTGAAGATAACAGACTATTTAAATAGAGAAATGGAAGTCCCAAACAGAGTCTGACACACATATTAAAACCAAAAGCACAATATCAGAAATAATACAGTTCTGGACTGGAGAGATTGATGAATGCTTAGAAGCTCTGTTGTTATTACAGACAACATGTGTTTCATTCCCAGCACCCACATATATGCTCACAATTGCTTGTAACTCAAGTTCCATGGAGATCCACACCCTCTTCTGATTTCAGACATGCATATGATAAATATATATGCATGCAGGTGAAACACTCATAGACATAAATGGGAAGAAATAATACATCCAAAAAACAGAAATGGTAACATTCATTTAATGGACTCACAAGTGAGCTGGATGGTTAGTCATTAAGTGTTGCCTAAATAATATTTAACAAGCAAAAAATTGAAATAGGGAGAGAAGAGAAATTGGGAGTAATAATTGATACTATGAGGATCAATATCATTTTTATAAGTGAAGAATAGGAAAAAGTGAGAAATTGGAATACATCTTTACTAAAATTAAAAAATTAAGTGACTGTATTCAAAGAAACCTTTGACTGAGACAGGAATTATTCAAGTCCCTAAGTAAGGCAGATAAAGAGGGACCAAGAGGCCCCATGCCACACTCTGTCATGACCTAACAAATTTGCATTAGCTGCCTACTTATCTATATCTAACCCAGTCTCCAGAGCATTTAATGGACCCTTTTGTCCCAAGGATGGCTTCTATGGTTTTGTGTTCACTCCCCACCTCAGATACCAGTTTTTAACCCATCCATCACAAAACAAGATAGCATGAGGAAGGGGCAGAGAACAAAAATGGGCTAATGGTGGATTAATGAGAGGGAGTTGAGGTCGACCCCAATCAATAGCCATGTTACTGAAAAATCGGTGGCGGAAAACTATATCTGTGTGTTTTGCTTTGATCCCATTCACTACTCTCATTTCTCTAATGTGTTGGTACACCAGCTCAGATTCTTCTTTTCATCTTATTTTAATGATCTGGCTTGTTATGATAAACATTCTGTTTCAACTCCCCCCAACCCCCCTGCCGCCCTGAGAGATCAATATTGAGTCTGGTTTCCTAAAGTCCAAATCTCGGCATGAAATTTCATTTGAATCATAGTCCTTATTTACTTACCAAATTTCCCCCACCAGCCTCCCGATTCTAGGTTCTGTGTGAAAAATATCAACTGGGCCTTAAGCCTTAGGGATGCCCCACTGTCCTCCTCTAAAAGCAGCTCTCAGCTTTGCAGGCTACTACTGACCCTCTTTGCTCTAACTGCTCTGGTTCTGTGGACACATATTCTTAACGTTTCTTTGGGAGTTTTGAATCCTTGCTGTCAATGACTGCTGCTAGAACTCTTCTTTTCCACACAGCTTAGTGGCCAAGGGCCAGACACACCTTAATCTCAGGTCACCCTAAACCTACACATCATAGTCCAGCTCTCAAGCATTACGTTTACTTACACTGCCTGAACGGGAGCCTTTATGTCTTCAATTCCGTTGCCTCATCTACACCTCAGATTATGTCCACCTCTGTTTCCTGGACACTTTCCTCACTTTTACTTGGTCTTTATACCTTTCCTTTTGTCTTTTTGAAGTACCCCAGACAGCCTCTCTGTATGGGAAACTTTCATTCATCCAGCAGTCCTAGCTCACCTCAGTCTGTGATGTATAGCTCCTCCTCAGAGCCGCACTTTTTTTTCTTTTTTACTGTATAATTATTTATTTTTAAAAATTAAGTCAAATAAATTCTTATTTAAGGGATTTGATTCCTTTGCTGTCCATCCAGGTCACCTGAAAGAAGACAAAGATTAATGATGAGTTAAGTGATTAAGGGAAATGCATGTTATCTTCTCAGAAAAAGACTCAGCACTATGAAAACAGTGCAGGATTTTCTTTGTGAAGAACATTAATCTTTGGTCACAGTGTTCAGAGCAGAGCTGCACTTTAAAGAAGCATGGATCACCTTCGGTTCTCAGTACTGCCTGCTGCCTCAACTAGTGAGTCGAGAACAAGATCATTGTTCTCTTTTTTGCACAAAATAAATACTACCACTAATATTTTAAGCTTCCATTGGCCATCCATCCACTCTGTTATAATGTAAAATATGAAAACATCATAAAAAGGAGTCAGAAGCTGGAGACACCTGGGGTGGGGGTGGGGGGAAGCTCAATGCTTAAGAGCACTGGTTGCTCTTCTGGAAGACTGGGTTGGATTCCCACCACCTACTCAACAGCTAACAACTACCCATAACTCCAGTTCCCTTTTCTGGCCTCTGTATGCACCAGGCATGTCAAGAGGTTTACAGACATACATGCAGGCTAAACACTCATACAGAAATAATAAATATTTGTTAAAAAGACAAAGGGGGAGAAGGAGGAGAGAGAAAGAGGTAGAGGTAGAGGAAAAGAATCCAAGCAAAGACAATGAAGGAAAGAGTTTGTCACTTAATTCACTTTAACTTTGAAACCACAGCAGGCCCTTCCTATAAATAACGTTTTTGTTCTGTTTTTTTTTTTTTTTCTGGATTGAGAGGATTAAAATATTAGCATAAAAGTCTTACAATATGAGAGAGACAAGAACTTTGATGTCCTTGTAAACACAAGATTTACAGTCTTTGAGTAAAAAGATTAGTATTTAATGTTTCTTATACTATGAGGTGCTTCACTTGGGGCAGACAAGTATTCTCAGTGTCTATTGAAACATTTTATGTGCTCTTATCTGCCTAATCTCTGGTAAATGCAAAAAAATATAAACCAAACCAAATCAAATTGTTTGATAAAGATTATTATCTGTTTTAACTTTAACACTTACATTAACTTCAGACAGGTTTCCTTTCTCCTAGGACCCCACACTGGACTGTCCTGATGCCAACAGTGTTCCTCCTCCTGTTCCTTCCACTCAGAGTTCCAGCTGTATGTGGATGGATGGGGAGTGAGCTAAAGTTGAATTCAGACACTAAATACATTATAAAACTTCTGTCATTCTACAGTTATAAATGATGTCTTTGCTTGGATTCTTTTAAAATTAGCCAGGAGAACAAGACTGTGAGGCAGGATGGCAAGCAATGAGAGAAAGAGAATCTTAATCTGTATTAAAGTGGAAACTAAGTAGATTCCCTGGCTCATACTCCTCCAGGTAAAGAGCAAAGTTTTGCCTTATTGAGACACTTCAATTGGGGTTGCTGTCTCCTTTGCAACTTCCACAAATCACAAAGCAAATTATCTCCATTCCTTTTTGTGAAAATTACGGTGAAAATAAAGAGCAGAGTCGATCTCCTAGTTCTTCTATTTTATAAGATTTCTTAAACCTCAGTGTGATTACATCTTGTGCTGTGATCATCGCAGTGTATAAAGATGTATCTTATGTCTACTACTTACATATAGATATCTGTGCTGGGCCCACAAGCAAGCAAGCAAGCAAACAAACAAACAAACAAACATAAGAATAAGTCCTTCCTGGAAGGAACTTAATCACGTATAATTAGTAGTACAAAGATGCTTAACAATCACGTGGATCAAAGTAGAATACCAGCCTTTGAACTCATCAGAAGCACTGAGGAGAGATGGCGGGAAGAGTCAAGGATGGCTTCGAACTAACTGTGGTCTTTAAGCAGGACACTAAATGAGGGGAATGCTTATGAAGGGTTAGAAAAGGAGAATTTTCAGTCTAAGGCTGATAGAAAACAGCAAGTAAAACTAGAGAATGGGATAGAGGAAGCAGAGTCCTCATTTGAAGAAGCCACTTACAGAGTTGGAGTTGGAGTTGGAAAGACAAATTCAGATTATTTTGTAGAGAAATTACGTATTGTATTAAATATCTAGCCTTTGGGCAATGTGAACCTCTTAGGATCGTGTTTAGTGTCAGTGTCTGCAAAGATCTCTCATAGCTGAAGTATAAGCAAGGAGAGAAATGAGGAGAGGAGTCAGGCAGAGACAAGAATGCTCAGAACTGTGGGTTGACAGCCTGACGCAGGAAAAAAACAGTGAAGCAATGTGCAAAGCGAAATTGTCTGTTCTAAGTTAGGATGAGCATGGCTCAGTGATGAAATTGAATCAAGCTGTTATCCTGGTTAGAATCCCAGCTCCTCGTGGTTTTGGATGAGTGTCAGATTTTAAAAACACATCAATAGAATTCTTCCAAAATGTGCTATTAGGATATACTCTATTTGGAGTGTAGTGACTTCATCTGAAAATGAGCAGTAAAAAGGGAAGCAACATAGATTTGGGCACAAAAATAAAAGCGTTTTGTGACTAATGTGATTTTTTTAAAGTGGACATAATGAAACGGATTTTGAATATGTCACATGATAATAAGCATTTTTATAGCTATATTTGCTGTTTGAAGCAGAGTCTCTCATTCGGTAGCCCATGCAAACTGACCTTAAACACATAGCCCTCTCATGTTTCTCCTCCCAAGTAAGTATGAGCCACCCTGAGTGGTCATTTTTACCTTTTCAGAATGTAAAATACAAGGATAGGTATGATCAAGCACAGAGATTTGGGTACCAAGTGCATTGAAATTCTTGTGCATTAATTTACTGACTCATTTCTCAATTTGAATGCAATGCTCAGTAAGTGAATGATACAATATTTTCAAAATAAATCCTAAGGCCCTGGCGTTCCCCTGTGCATATAAAGTTTGCAATACCAAGGAGCCTCTCTTCCCAATGATGTCCAACTAGGCCATCTTCTGTTACATATGCAGCTAGAGACACAAGATCTGGGGATACTGGTTAGTTCATATTGTTCTTCCACCTATAGGGTTGCAGACCCCTTCAGCTCCTTGGGTGCTTTCTCTAGCTTCTCCATTGGGGGCCCTGTGTTCCATCCTATAGATGACTGTGAGCATCCACTTCTGTATTTACCAGGCACTGGCATAGCCTCACAAGAGACAGCTATATCAGGGTCCCTTCAGCAAAATATTGCTGGCATATGCAATAGTGTCTGTGTTTGGTGGCTGATTATGGGATGGATACCTGGATGGGGTCATCTCTGGGTAGTCCATCCTTTCATCTTAGCTCCAAACTTTGTCTCTGTAACTCCTTTCATGGGTATTTTGTGGGAGTGGGTGGGAAGGGGAGCAGGGTGGGGGCAGGGTATAGGGAACTTTCGGGATAGCATTTGAAATGTAAATAAAGAAAATATCTAATAAAAAATAAATCCTAACGGTATTTGCAGCCTTTTTTCTTCAAAAACAATTTATTTTAGTTATTCTTTTTTTGTGTGTGTGGGGTTCATGTGCTATGACATACATGTGGAGGTCAGATAGTAACTTGGAGGACTGGTTTCTTCCACTATATAGGTCCTGCAGATTGAGTGGAGGACATCAGGCTTCACTGTAAGCATCATGACCAGCCAAGCTATCCTGCCACTTCAAAACGATATAAACTATTCAAAAATGTAGTAATTCTTGTAATTCTGCATGTGTATTTTTGTGTTTATTCAAGTACACACAGGTGTTCATACGTGTGTGGGTGACCATGTGTGTGAAAGTATGTGCACCTGTGTGCTCATGAATCTAAAAGCCAGGAATCAACCTTGGGTGTCATTTCCTTGCATTTTTGCGGTTGCTGTTTTGTTTGTTGTTTTATTGGTGTATTGTTTGAGTCACATTCTTTCACTGGAATCTGGGGCTGATCAGTTAGGCAGTGCCAGTGGTCAGTAAGCTCCATAGACCCTCCTGACTCTGCTTCCATAACTCTGTGATTGCAAGTGCAGCCACCATGCCAGTCACTTTCATGTGTCCTGGGACTCAGGTTCTAACATTTCCAGGTCAAGCACTATGTCAGCTCAACTATCTTCCCAGAGCCAATTTTCCTAACTTTATAACATGAAATAACCATTTTAGAAGATTATGGTATAAAGGAAAGCATTAGGTTTCTCTCCTTCCAAATGGAGTACTATTTCAAAACCATTTACAAACATCATATCCAGACTTACTTTATTTTTAAAATGTTTTTAGTAATCTACTCCACTCAGATGGTTAACATTTTAAATTGTCATCATTTTAAAGTAAAGAATGAACATTTTTTATCAGAGGTGTAGCCAGTGATGAATAACATATTTTAAAAGGCCTAATGCTCCCTCAAATTTTAGTACAGTTAGTTTTATTATATGCTTTCTACCCCTTTCAAATACCATTTTTATAAAGTTATTCTAAACAATTTAGTATAAACGATAGTAGGCTTAAAAGGGAGACTGGGGACAGACCAGCTAATAATTTTCCATAGACATGACTTGGGCTAACCACGAATAGGTAATTTACGACAGTGTTACTTGAGTCTGGAAAATCAAAGCCTTCCCAACAACGGTCAAATTAGTCTGAAATCTACAGATTCGTCCAGACATGAGCTGTCTATGTTCCTTGCATACAAACATTTTATTACAAACAAGGATCATCTAACTCTGAAGGTGATTGTAGAATTTAGGGTTTTATCAGGCTTAGCAATGTGGTACTTTATCAGTAATTACAGACAGGCAGTGTGAAGAAAAAGACACCCAAGCTTTTTTTTTTTTTTTTTTTTTTTTGGTTATGCCACAGAGTTTTTTACAAACTCTACAGATATAATTACGAATGTGTTTCTTGCACTTGTTTGCTTTTAAATGCTGGAAGGAAAAAGGAATGTACATAGTTTGCTGAAATAATGTATTTTATCTCATCGGAGATAGATAAATAATTTTTCTCTCATTCCATTTCTTTTAAGATCAGGTTTGGTTTTAATGCTTTTGAATCACGTCATGTGAAAGACTCTAAAATAACAAAAATTAAACATTACAAGTAAATCTTGAAATAGGAAGAAAAGAAGAAATCTCCCATGGTCAGGATCTAAGCATGATCCTGTGGTTCCTTTTCTCTTTAGCACTTAGCTGTTGGAAGAATTTGTTATTTATGTTTTCCATATACCTGGTGATATAGCATTTACTATACCACTGAAACCAAAATGAACAGAACACCCCTTGATACAAACTGTATTAAGTCAAACAGGATTATGAAAGGAAAAAAATCCTTTTAAAACTGGAATTTCAGAGAAATTTCCCATCAAGTTGAAAAAGTTATTATTGTTACAACTATAAATATAGAAAAGGCTGTAGGGGCTGGAGAGACGGCTCAGTGGACAAGAGCAGTGACTGCACCTCCAGGGTCATGAGTTCAAATTACAATAATCACATGATGGCTCAGAACCATCTGTAACGAGATTGGATGCCTTCTTCTGGTGTGTCTGAAGACAGCTACAGTGTACTTGCATATAGTAATAAATAAATAAATCTTAAAAAGAAAAATAAAAGGCTGTAAACCTACTTATTTTTCTCAGAATCTGAGATCTGAATTTTTTTTTTAATTCTTAAGTTTAAATCAACACAAAGAAAGGAGAGAATTTCCTATATGGTTATTTCTCAAGAACTTTCTAGAAAGCTTACATCCCACTGTAGAAGCATTTGTCAGCAGGCAGGTGGCTGTTCTGGAAACAAAACTACAGCACACTCCCTCTAAGCATGTATCAGGACCAAGGGTCCATCCTCAGTAACTCCAAAGCTATCCTATTGTAGTAATGTGAGCAAAGTAGAAAGATAAAAAAAAAATTGTGTGAAATTGTCTTAACGAAGCTTAGCATTGTGTGAGCCAACTGAAAAGATCAACAAAAAATAATAACATAAGAAAGTTCAAAAAAACTAAAATAAACAGAACCCCTTATTCTCCTTATTTTCCCAAATCAGAAGTTTAAAGGGAAAAGGCCAAATCCTGGGGATGTGCAACAAGTCAGGGATTGCTGAGTGTTTGTTTAAAAAGAGATAATCCGTTAACAAGAGAAGACAGAAATAAATATTTCAGGGCAATTAAAATACAAAGGCCATAGAGTTAAAGGTTTCACCTAAAGGTAAGTGATTCTTCGTCTAGCCATGACAAATCCAGTTTGTCAGAGACATTTAATTACCTGTGAGCAAGGGTAATGATGGTGTGTGAGAGACACTGCATTCCTGGCAGCTTCTGCCATGTGGAAAGATTAACTGATCACTAAGGAGCTCAAAAATAGCTGGGATGAGTCATGTAAGGTGCATTGGCTTCAAATCAGTGTGACAGTGACCAAAAAAAAATAAGGTGGGGAGGAGGAGTCTTTACAATTGTATGGATTTATTGAACACAGACTTTTAAAATGTATTTGTTAAAGTTTTTGAGATTATAATGTAATTATATCCTTTTCTCCTTCCCCTTCCTCCTTCCAACCCATGCCTCTTTCTGGCTCTCCTTCAAATCAGTGGCCTTTTGTCATCTCTCTCTCTCTCTCTCTCTCTCTCTCTCTCTCTCTTTCATGCACACACTTTGATTAAATAAATTGCTTCAGGATATTAACTATATCATTTAGAGCAATTTTCCTATATCATAATTGACTATAAGACTGAAACCCATTAGGCCATTCCACACACACTCAAAAGATATTCACATATAAGGTCTAGTTACCAATGTTCAACAATCTCAGGTGTTATTGCAGAATTCTTCCTATTGTAGCCTGACTAAATGTCCCTGCAAATAAACTAAATGGACTGAATGATAAACTCCCAGTGGCATCTCCAGCCTCATTCCTGAACAATATGTGTGTGTGTGTGTGTGTGTGTGTGTGTGTGTGTGTGTGTGTATAAAACTAATACAGAACTAATGTCCCCTTAACATTATATATATGTATATGTGCATAGATATACATGTATACTACATATACATACATGGATATATATGACAAGGCATTGAGTAATGACTAAAACTGTGGCATAGATTATCCTATGTCACCATCCCATTACATCCTATATTATCCTAGATTGATAATAGAGAAAATCCTAGGTTATCCTGTATTATCAAGCTTTATTATCAGTGAGCTAAACATTTGCAGAGGTGATTCAGACTGAAAAGAAAGCAAGGAAATCTCAGAGGTAGAGGTTACAGGGTACAGGTGCTGGGTAAGGGATGCTTTCATACAATAGAATCCCAAAGTATCACTCTTGGGAACTCTACATTGCCTAAATCCAGCCCTATGATACTGTTTTGGGATACATGACCTTCAGAATTGTGAGAGAAATTTTGTGGTTTTAAGCCCCTAAATTACTAGGATTTTGTTATGAAAACAAGTACAATTGATACTAAAACCAGACTAATAATAACAAATATCAAAACAGGCAAAGTTCATGGGAAGAGGAGGTAATCAAGTGTATGAATACAACCAGCTCTTTGTATAAATTTGTGAATAAAATTCATGACCCAAACAGGTTTGGTGAACTGAGAGCATAGTTCAGTGTTAGAGCGCTTATCTGGCATCCTCCAGGCCCGGTGTTAGATCCTGAGCCCTCTTAGAGTACAGCCGTTATAAATGTAACCATAAATAGATGAATAAGTAAATTCAAAGAACCATACACTATCTCAATTGTCAGGTTATACCTTACCCTAAGTGTATATTTGATACAAAATAGTACCATGATGTTTATAGTGGTATTTATGTCATTTGTGTTATAACCTTTTAAGGTTTTGTAGCTGCATGTTTGTAACACAGAAATAGAAGAGTATTGTAGTCTATAAGGATAACTAATAAAAATACATTGTAATAAAAGAGTATTCCTAATTTATTTTCTATTAGGATGGGGTATTCAAAAAAGCTTGAAGGTCACAACCGTAAAATACAAAAAAAAAAAAAAAAAAAAAAAAAAAAAAAAAAAAAAAAAAAAAAAAAAAAAAAAAAAAAAAAAAAAAAAAAAAAAAAAAAAAAAAAAAAAAAAAACCCAGAAAACTGAAAACTCTAAGTTTGTTATAAAAATAATTGTTGGGTGTCATGTGGGAAGTAGATTGGAGAGAAAACACAGAAAGGAAGGAGGCCAGTTAAGAGACTATTGGAAGCTGGACATGGTGGCAAAGGCCTTTAATCCCAGCACTTGGGAGGCAGAGGCAGGTGGATTTCTCAGTTCGAGGCCAGCCTGGTCTACAAAGTGAGTTCCAGGACAGCCAGGGCTAAACAGAGAAACCCTGTCTCGAAAAGTAAACAAACAAACAAACAAACAAACAAAAAGAGAAACTATTGGATTAGTATGTGATGCAGGGAGAAAGGGATGGAAAAGAGGGAAGGAAGGTGCACACAGGACTGCCAGCTGGGTGGGGTCTCCTTGCCCTTTTTCTATTAGCGCTCATATGGTCAATAGCTCCCTGAGTCTATGCAAGTCTAGGAACGGAGCTAGTGCCAAATGTATCCGTGTCTGCTTTGTGTTTGTTTCTAAAACAGCAAAGACAGGGGAGAGAAAAGTGTAAAGTAATTGAGCACAATCATAATGGCTCAAACCTGCAATATGCCCATCACTGAGAGAGCTAGCTTATCCTTCTGAGAAAACAACACTGACTGCCCTTATTAACTCTATGACATGATGGATTGACCTAAACATTGTGAAAGCTGCAGAAACATTGCAAGGTCCTTTTGGTATCCTGGAAATAGAGTTTGGCTTATACTACTTCTAAGAAGGAGAAAAGCATCACTCTCATACATGGCGGTTTTCTGTGTAACTGTTCTCAACCATAGCACAGCTAATTTAAAATTGATTGATACAAAGCAAAGCTGAAGGAGAAGATCACAGAGAACATTATTAGCCAAAGCAAAACTTGCGTTAGGTTATATATCCTCAAATAGCACCAGGAGCATGACATAACCTTGAGTATTGTAGATCTTTTATGTTAAGACACAGAGAGAGAGAGATAGAGAGAGAGAGAGAGAGAGAGAGAGAGAGAGAGAGAGAGAGAGAGAAATTCATTTGGTATCCCTTCATGACTCTTTACATTATAAAGTTATATTTCAATTTTACAGGAGGCAATAAAGAATTCTTATCGTCTTTTATTTGTATTAAATAATTCTAATTCCCATTTTTTTTGTTTGTTTGTTTTTTTCGAGACAGAGTTTCTCTGTGTAGCCCTGGCTGTCCTGGAACTCACTCTGTAGACCAGACTGGCCTCGAACGTAGAAATTTGACTGCCTCTGCCTCCCAAGTGCTGGGATTAAAGGCATGTGCCACCACACACAGCTAATTCCCATTTTTAAAGGTGATTATTTTTGTTATAATCCTGTTTCAGTTTTGGGAAAAGAATGTTAAGTATGACTCCAAAATTATAATCTCTATTGAACTATCACTATCAATTACATGTATGCCCTCAGTCTTATTATATCATATATGCAATAACAAGGGCAATTAAAGTCATTAAAATACTTTGGTATCTTTTCTAGGCTTCTTTCTGACATTTGTATTTTTACCTGTGAGAAGCTGTGTTGGGGCCCAAAAGCCCCTGGCACCTCAGCCTCCATCTTGTCCCTTGGCCATCATCTTATAACTAACACTCTTTTGCTTCTTCTACTATCTTGCTTCTGTCCCTATAATTGAATTGGGACATTTTACAATAGGGGCTCTTGGGACATTTTATGATGTGGGCTTTCTGGACATTTCACAATAGGGACATTCCATTGACATAAAATGTGTTACCAAGAGATAAAACTGGTTTGGGCTGTGCAACTGGGCCAATACCATTTGTGGTTTGTAGCTCTATAAGCCCTCTGTCTCCCAAGAGTAAGTGAGACTTGATCAGACTTTTGTCTTGTCTCTATTCTTTGCATCTCCTTTCCATTCCATTCTCACTCCCTCCCTTGAAAACCTTGCTGTTTAGGCCTACAGGTCGGGGCAAATGTGGTTCAGTTTAACTGAAAACTTTTCATTTTCTTCACATTTAAAGGAGAACTGAATCCCAGTCCTCCCAGTAACGTGAAGACCAGGTTGGCTAATGGCAATCTCATTAAATGAGTAATGGGTAAGATAATTGTAAGTCTGTGAATTTTTACTGCTAAAATCTTATCAATAGTTTATGTAGGCTTTATGTGTTCTACCTTGACTTCATACTATGCCACCCTAGTGGTAGGTAAGCACAGAATCTACAAACCTAAAAGTTTAAAAAAGCAGAAAAAATCATCAATATATTGTAGTAGTAGTAGTAATAATAATAATAATAATATATGAGTAACATATAGGACTTTGAGCAACTTTGTGTTGTGGATGGGCCTGGTGCTGTTTGTATGTTGATGCTAATTCTGCTCTCCTGGGAGGGGTTGCAGACAAGGAGTGAGTCATACTCAGGTGACTTCTTGTGAACCAATCCCCTAATGAATAAAGGAGACAATCAATGGGAGAGTAGACGGGACTTCCAGGTTGGAGAGGGGAAGAGAGGAGGAGGCAAGAGAGAGAGGGTCCCTTCTGGATGGGGTATCATGAGGACAATATGTAATCACTAGTGTCTTTCAGTTTCAATGGCAGATCCATCAGGATTCACCACCGGAGGATTTATTTAGATTTATAATAAGGTTTACAAGATTAGGGTTTTAGTTGTTGTGCCCAGAGATTGAGGTACCATTGTTTCTGAACTAAGTCTGTGTGGCATTTTTCTTCACGTGGCAGTTCAACTGGGTTCAAGAGAGAAGGATATGATGGCAAAGCATGGGTTTATTTCAGGAGCTCCAGGTTGAGAGTCTCCATGCGATAATAACAGGTCAGCCATTGCCCACCATTGAATAGCTGGCCAGGCTGCAGGGACAAAGGCACAAGTGGGAAGGAGACAGTTTTATTTTTATTTATTTATTTTTACTAATTTCCATCAACAACTTTGAAGCTACTATCTTAAAGCTTTGATGAGAAACCTACATAACTGAATGGCCTCTGGAGGACACATGATGGGTAGATAACAAACAGTTCTACCTCAAAGAGGTAGGACTTCCTGGCTGTAAACAAAGCTGGCTGTTGTGTTTGAAATCAAGTCACTATGTATTGACAATGTTATGCTTGGATGTGTAGGTAAAGCTTCCATTTCAATGGGAGAAGATGACATGAAAACTTCATTTTCAGAGCAATAAGATACCTTCATGAGTAAAGTAATCATTGAATAAACAGAAGAAATTATTCCCAGAACTTACATATAATCTAGACCTGGTGGAACATGTTTGTCACCCCAGCACTAAAGGGTCACTAGCCATCTAGCCTCACCTAATCAGTGAAATCCAAGTCCAGAGAACAATTTTGGAGAGAGAGAGAGAGAGAGAGAGAGAGAGAGAGAGAGAGAGAGAGAGATGATTTATGGTTATTGAAGGAAAGTATACAGTTCTAATTTAGTAAACCAACAATTAATCCCTAACAAATCTTCAGTCTTCACCCTGTATGAAAGAATCTTCTTTTTTTAACACATGAAGACCATTACAGAAACCCAAGACTTATCGAAATGTAGCATTGTGGAGCCCAGTCCCTGTGGACACATCTACTACCACTCCCATTCCCCCAGCTCCAGGAACATTCCAAAAAGTTTGCAGAAAGACTGTAAAATCCAGAAGATCAGGGAATTTGCTGTGAGATTGTATCTCCTAGTAATGTCCAAAGCCATAGCCGCAAGATCTCACCAAAATGACAGTCCAAGGGTGAGCGGAACAAGGTTGATGCCAACTAAGATGCCAAGTAGATGGGGTCAAAGTCCAGGAGGCCTCCACCCTACACAAAGAACTACATGCAGCTGAGCAAGGCTGGCAACGAGAGGTGTTCCTCCTCAGGGAAGAGCATACCAACTGGTTGCCTAGTGCCAAACAGTCAGCCCTAAAGCCATGCATATAAGTAACATCATATGGACTCAACAGGTTGTACTGAGGAATATACATGTATGTGCAAGTGTGCATACGCACGCTATAATAATTACTGAAAAAAAGAGGACATGAATTTCAAGGATAGGTGGGGAGGCATATATTGGAGGGAGGAGAAGGAAGGAAAAAATGTTGTCAAAATGCAATCTCAAAAATAAACAAAAACATGTAAAAGGTGGAGAGTGCTTCAGTTTGTTTGTTTGTTTGTTTGTTTGTTTTTTTCTGTCTTTCCTCCATATGGCTAAAGTAATCATAGACCTCTGGTTTGTGGTATGCTACTCCTCACATTGATGTCTTCCTGGGGAACTTCAGAGCTTCAAATAGAATAAAATGCTCAATCTCTCTCCACCCACTCTGTGTGTGTGTTGGGGGGAGGGCACATATGTGTGATGTATGTGTGTGGATGTGCTATATGTGTAAGTGGATGTAAGTGTGGGTATGTATTCTGTCTGTGGATGTGTGTGTGTGTGTGTGTGTGTGTGTGTGTGCGCATGTGTATTTTAAATGTGTGGCGGTGTATGTGTGTGAGCATTTATAAGAAGCCATCTTGAAATGACATATGCACTAACTTGTACTTAGCATCAGGGCTGACTCTCATGAGTGCCACTTCTTAGCCTTGGCTCCCTATACTACAGTCACTGACCTTTGTTGTACTCTACATAAACCACCCAGACATTCCTACCTTGAAGCATTTGCTCACTTATATTCATAACATGATCATCTAAACTTTTAAAGTCTCAGGTCAACTGTCACCTCCTTGGAGAAGCCTATCTAAAGTACAAAGTCTTTGCCAGTTCCGTCCTTTACACCATATCTTTTCTTATTGGCTTCTCAGCACCTGCTTCTATTTTAAACTGCGTTATTTTTATGATTTATTGCTTGTCTCCTCTATCCAGATGTATTTCATAAAAGAAGGAACTTTGCCTGTCTGTTCACAACAGTGTCCTTGTGCCTATGATAGTGGCTGACACATGGGAAGGGTGCATAAATATTTGATGCATGAATGATTCTGATTCTGCTTTCTAATGACTTATCCGAGACCTTGCTTTTGTTTGCTAAGCACTTATATCCATTCTAAGGAAATGTTCCCTGGGTACCTCGGACACAGCACTACCAGTTTTCCCCTTTCCTCCCAACCTTTTCTTTTGTCTAGAAAAAAAAAAAATTCCCCCTTGGAAAAACAAAAACATCTACCTACTTGCTGAGGTCTGAAAGCTTGTTGTTTTCTAAATTCCTGCTGTTTTTAACCCTTTTGTCAAAATCAACAGGCCCATCCATTTTTTCCCATCCTTGATGCTACAGTTGCCATGGCTCTGCCAGTGGGCTTCCTTGCCAAACCAGCCCTGCCACATTTTAATTTGTGACATTGAACATATTAACATCACAGGGTCTTAACATTATTGTTCTGGATTACATGGCAGCCTCCAAAATACATGTCTCCTCAGATACAAATGGGATCATATTTACAAACACAGTCTTAACAGATGCATTAAACTTAGGTTGTTGGATTACTGTGGCCCAGCTCAAGGGACTGGTGCCAGTGAAAGAGGGAATTCTGGACCTTAAAACATGGCCAGAGAGAGCATGGTGTGAAATATGGGAAGATAAAGTCAGGGTGGGGAGGAATCTCGGGGACTACAGTTGCTGTTGGGCAGGAAAGGGGAGGAAGGGTTCTTCACTGGACTCTTCAAGTTGGCACAACCTGGATGGGTTTGGTGTTATAAGCACCAGAATTTCTTTAATTTAAATCATCTGAGCCGGGTGTGGTGGCACACACCTTTAATTCAGCAGGCAGATTTCTAAATTCGAGGCCAGCCTGGTCTACAAAGTGAGTTCCAAGACAGCCAGGGCTATCCAGAGAAACCCTGTCTTGAAAAACAAAACAAAACAAAACAAAACAAACAAACAAAAAAAAACATCTGATTTGCGGTAACTTGTAGCTAATTCAGGAAATTAATATAGCTGTGAGGATAAAAATAATTACATTTGTAGCCAGGTGTAATTATATTTGTAGCCAGGTGTAAAGCACATCTTTCAAAGTAACCCAGAGACAGAGACAGAGACAGAGACAGACAGAACTCTGTGTTGTGGGTCCACCTGATCTACAGAGTGAGTTCCAGGTCAGCCAGGGCTATATAGAGAAACCTTGAACCCTCACCAATAATTTAAATTAAAAATTTACAATTGTGCCCATAGTAAATATGTCATAAAATTTATTTGCTTAATCTTTGTTGTTATTCTGAATGCAAATTCAAGCTCTTCAAATGCAAATTTGACCAGGACACATCTCTGAGCATTACTTTCTAGAGTCATTTTAACTTCCATAGATGGGTGTCTAAATCTTAACCCCAGCTCTAAGCTGTCCTGTGAATAGCAGACTTGGCCATAACCCCTTCTCTATAAATATATGCTCTCTTACCTCTTCTCCTGCTAGAAACAAGTCTTCTACCCCTTTTAAAGACCCACTAGCCAATCTTTCTAGCGTCACATTTTCCTCATTTGGAATATTCTTTCTTCTTCTTTCATGGGTAACTCATTTTTCAGCCTCTATGTACAGACCTCCTCTAAGGGACTCCTGATGCCGCTATTCAGCATGATCTGGTCTCCTCCATTTCTGCCTTATATGTCTTTACCATGCAAGTGAATGTTCACCTTGCTCTTTGTGTTTAACTGCCTGGTATATAGCCAGCATGAGTTAAAAAAAAAACTAGTTATTGCATAAGTAAGAAGTTATGATAATTTAAATACATTATTATAGTAAACACAGAAGAGTCTCTCTTTGAGAGACGGGGCAGTTAAACAGCTTGGCAGATCACCTACGACCTACTAAGGCCCAAACTTTTATGGAAAGGTAAAGTATTAAAGAACATTTATTTCAAGCCGGGTGTGGTGGTTCATGCCTTTAACCCCAGCACTTGGGAGGCAGAGGCAGGTGGATTTCTGAGTTCGAGGCCAGCCTGGTCTACAGTGTGAGTTTCAGGACAGCCAGGGCTACACAGAGAAACCCTGTCTCAAAGAAAACAAACAACCAAAAAAATCCAACAACAACAAAAAAAACAAAACAATAACAAAAAAAAAACCACATTTATTTCAACCCTGTTGTGTATTTTATGAGACAAATAGGTAGAAACTCAGCAGGTAATGAGTGCATTTGCCTCAAACTCAGCAAGCATCTTTTCCTATCACAAGAATCCCCCCATAGCATTGTCTGCTTATATAAAAAGGCAAGGTCTACAGTAAGTAAGTGAAAAGAAATAACAGAATGAGTAGACCTACAGCAAACTCCAGGTCTGCTTAAAGAAAACAAAGGGATGAGAGTATTTACAAAAAAAACCCCAGACTTGCCAAAAAGTAAGTCCTGCTGACAAGCAGTTCCTCAGCCTCTGCGGGTTCAGTGAGAGAATGTGTAGCCAAGGGAGGAGAAATAAATTCCTCAAGTGCAGTGAGCATGGGGCCAGGGGAGGAGAAGAACAATTTCCTGAACTGAGACACATCACCACAGAAGGAACAGGGAGTTTCCAACCAAGCCCAAATCCTGCCAGCCTGCCTTCCGATTGCCGGCCAACTCTGATTCTCTGGTTGCTATCACTGGCAATTAAGATGAGAATCAGGAACAACAAAATAGTACAGCTCTCCAAAAAGAAACAGGACTGGGCATATCAGACTCAGCAAACAGCCATCTGCACTGGACGCCTTCCTCCTGCCAGTGTCAATTCAGATCAATATCCCCGAATTCTACCTTTTCATTCTCATGTCTGAGTTGGGTGAGATCTTGTGGTTCCTCCCATTTATCCTTCTAGGTACACGGAATCATCTTCTACTCATTCAACTTCAATGTTCATACTGACCCGCCCTTCTTCCCCACGTAGAGTGTGATTCAGTAACTCTTAACCAAATCTGAGCATGGAGAGAAGGAGGCCTTCGGGAGTGGCTGCTGTTGGCCTCCTGAGCTTTTTCCAGACACCTATTTTAATGTACCATGTGCCCTAACATCCTGGACTTCTGAGATCATTAGTGATTCTTCACATTTTTCCACCATTGCTTGTTCTATTCACTTACCGAGGACAAGGGAAAACAGTGATTTAAGTCGGGATATTTTGTCAAAATAAAAACTGAGGCTTGGGACCCTAGGGGGAACCTCAGTGCTTGCTATACAAGCATAAGGACCTGAATTTGAATCTCTAGTACTCATGGAAAACTGTGTGTGTGTGTGTGTGTGTGTGTGTGTGTGTGTGCATGTGTGTGATTGTGTGTAAATGTGTGTATGTGTGTGCGTGTATAGGTGTGTGTGTGTATAAGTGTGTGTGTGTGTGTGTGTGTGTGTGTGTGTGTGATTGTGTGTAAATGTGTGTATGTGTGTGCGTGTATAGGTGTGTGTGTGTATAAGTGTGTGTGTGTGTGTGTGTGTGTGTGTGTGTGTGTGTGTGTGCTTTGTAACATCAGCACTGAAGAGAGGTAAGTAGAAACAAGAGGATGAGGTGTGGATGGCCAGGAAATCTAGCTAAACTGGTTAATTCCAGGTTCAGTATGAGATCCTCAAAACTTAATATGGTGAGCAATAGGATAATATCCATGGCCTTCACATGCAAATGGACAGGCCCAGGCATACAACATACATGTATACAACACACACACAGAGACATAATAAGAGCTAAGTTATACATTCAAATATAAGATGTCCTATTGGACAGTTAAACCATACCAGGAAATTTGGTAAGGTAGAGCAGGTTGAGAGCCAGAGACTCTGTGGGCACACACCTGAGACTTAGGCTATTCCCCCTCTCTGCCAGAACATGTGCTGGAGCATGTGCTATACTCCTCACAGAAGAAAACATGCCCTATATCTACATAGGCCCAAAACAGAGTTCTCCACACTGTTGAAATACCTAGAGGCCCAGAGGGCTTAGCCAATAAGCTTCCCTTCCCAGACATTCCTTCCTGCAAAAGGTATTTAATTTCAGGTCTACCCTAAGAAGTAGGTATGGTATGATATAGTCTGCATCCATTTTCCACCATGAACAGCCAATAAACTGTTTAGAACCAGAGAGTGTCTTTTTCATCAAGATCCGCTGAGGGGAGCCATGGAGAAGGCAGTTGCCTACAGAGTCACAGCTTAATTCTCCTGTAGAAGGCCTCTCTGCACTCCCAGCCAGAACTCCTACCAAGCCTGCCTCCACCAAGCCTGCCAAGGACAATCACTGCTGGGACAAGCCAGAGCTCACTTTCCCCTGGCTCCTGTGGAATGGGGGTGGGAGACTAGACAACATTCTCAGCCTGAGGGCCACCCCCACACACACACACTCCATTCTAGATGAGACTCCCAGCAGTGACTGTATATCAAAGAGTCAGAGAACCCCCTAATCCCCAGCCTTGTCCAGGGACCTCCAACCAGCTCTAGGGTTCTGACATCTCAGACTAAACTTTCCCACCCCAGAAATCCTGTCTCAGAGCTTCCCTGAAGTCTGTCACCTGCCCGGCACAACAGTCAACACCCTGCATTCTGCCTTCCCAGGAGACCATGGCCAGCAATGGGAATGACATGACCCACAGTGTTCCCTCTTTGTTTAACTTTTCATTTGTGCATTTTAAATGAAGTAATGGATTTCTATAAAAGAAGAGGTTTCATTATAACATTTCATCATGTACACTCTTAATAATAAATTGTAATATATTCTACAAACACACACACAACTCAAAGGAAAATAAACTTTTAAAAATTATAAAATTTGCATATATGGAGGTATTTATTATTCCATATGGATGTATAAGACTTAAGACACTTAAATTCATATTTGTACAATGTTTAATGAGAAGTCTTTAGATTAGTTTAGTTAATTTAGCTTCTTTCTTTTTTAAAATTAAGTTTTCTATTTAATTTCATTTTTTTACTTACTGACTTTATATCTGCTCACTGCCCCCTGCCAGTCACCCCTCCCCACACACCTTCCCCAAACCTCATCTCCCATCCCCTTCTCTGAGCAGGTGGGAGCCCCTTCTGTATTCCTCCACCCTGGTACTTCAAGTCTCTACGAGGCTAGGCACTTGCCTCCCACTGAGGCCAGACAAGGCAACACGGCTAGAAGAACATATCCCATACACAGGAAACAGCTTTTGGGATATCTCCTGCTCCTGTTGTTTAGGGCCTACATGAAGACCAGGCTGCACATCTGCTACATATATGTGTGGAAGGTCTAGGTTCAGCACATATATGTTCCTTCATTGGTGGTACAGTCTCTGATGATTGAGGTTAGTGGACTCTGTTTATCTACTGTGGAGTTTATTTCCCCCTTCGGGGCCCACAATCCTTCCTCCTATTCTTCCATAAGTATTTCCAAACTCCATCCACTAGCTTGGCTGTGGGAGCCTGTAACTATCTGAGTCAGCTGCTGGGTGGAGGCTCCCAGAGGACAGCATACTCCTGCCTACAAGTGTGTCAGAGTATCATTAGCAGTGTTAGGGACTGGTGATTGCCCATGCGATGGGTCTTAAGTTGGGCCTGTTATTGGTTGGTCATTCCCTCAGTCTCTGCTCCATCCATCCCCCATGCCTGCATTTCTTGTAGACAGGGTAAATGTTTTTTCTTTTTTTTTATTATTAGATATTTTCTTCATTTACATTTCACATGTTATCCCGAAAGTCCCCTAAACCCTCCCCCATCCCCCGCCCTGCTGCCCTACCCACCCACTCCCACATATTGGCCCTGGCGTTCCCCTGTACTGGGGCATATAAAGTTTGCATGTCCAAGGGGCCTCTCTTCCCAATGATGGCCAACTAGGCCATCTTCTTCTATATATGCAGCTAGAGACATGAGTTCTGGGGGTACTAGTTAGTTCATGTTATTCTTTCACCTATAGGGTTGAAGACCCCTTCAGCTCCTTCGGTACTTTCTCTAGCTCCTTCCTTGGGAGATAGGGTAAATTTTTGATTGAAAGTTTTTGGGTGGTTTGGTGTCTCTATCACTCCACTGGGGTTTCTGCCTAACTACAGGAGGTGGTCTCTTCAAATTCAATATCCCCCAATGTAGTGAGTCACAACTAAGGTTACCCCTATTCATTCTTGGACACTTTCCTTATCCCAGGTCTCTGTCTAAATATGCCCCGACCTCCTCACGCCCATCAGTTGCAGATTTCCATTCATTTTCATGGTCTTCTCGGGTTCTGTCCTGTCCTTCCCCACACCTGATCCTGAAACCCCCATTTCCCTCCTCATCTCTTCTCCCTTCCAGTGTCCTTCCTTCATCTGTCTCTTACGACTATGTTATTCCCACTTCTAAGGGAGATTAAAGATTCCTCCATTGGGCCTTTCTTCTTGTTTAGCTTTTTTGGGATCTGTGGTATGTAGCAGGGTATCTATTTTATGGTTAACAACCACTTATAATTAGTTCTATTTTGGTTGTATTGATATTTTTAATTTTTAAGTTACATTACTGTTGTCAGAGTTATAGTTACTATTGCCGTGAGGAGACAACATGACCACAATAGCTTCTAAGAGAAAGCACCTAAGTGGGTGTTTGCTTATAATTTTAAGTTAGTCCATAATCATCATGGCGGGAAGCAGACAAACATGGAGCTTTATATACTGATCCTCTGGCAGCAGACAGAGAGAGAAAGAGACTGGGCCTAGTGTGGACTTTTGAGACCTCAAAGTTCAGCCCCAGTTATTCACTACCTCCAACAAAGTCACACCTACTCCAAGAAGTCTATACCTCCTCCTCTTTCCCAAACAGTTTCAATAACTGGGGATCAAGCATTTAAATATATGAGTATATGGGGATATGTTCCTTTAAACCACCAGAGATGTTCATAGAAATGCCATAGATTTCTATTTGCCGGTTTAATATTAGTTACATTACTGAAATACTTTATTATATCTTACAGACATGAGAAGCCCTCTTTTTAGTTGTTGTCCAGGGCAGTCAAGAGACTTCCAAAACACATAATATATGACTATTTTCCTTGGCTATCCTGTCACCAGAGGTACAAGGTAGGTCCTTATTTCTAAAGACACCATGCCTTTCAAAAATAGGACTCGAGATCCCTGAGCTGGAGCTGACCTGAATGTCCCATCCCTTAGAACCAGCTTTTAAATTTGAAGTATTGGGGCTTTTTTTTTTTTTAACAGTTTTAAATTTGAAGTATCATTGCAGTCTCTTAAGTAACCTTTAGCTGATGTTAACTTGAGATATCAGCCTCTTGTTTTCTAGTACTAGCATATATGTGTATGTATATATATATATATATATATATATATATATATATATATGCATATACACATATGGAGATAGAGAGAGAATCATACTTATAATGCCTTCTAAAATAATGATCATATTATTTATGCTTCACTGTTAGAATATAAATTCACCAGGGACAGGAATAAATATTTTAATCTGGAAGAAAACAATCATAAAGCAACCTGTGTTTTGAGCCCGCATAGAGAACTACAAAGCTTGATCCTTCCTTGAGTTCCACAGCTCACTGCCTACCAGTTTTCTGAATTTATCCCAACACACTGTCCTTTTGGATAGTTGGCTTTTCGTTTGTTTCATTCAGTTTCTGGTTAATTAGTATAACCTATTTTGTGTTTTTCTGGATTTTTCCCATGCCTGTTGTACTGGCTGGTTCTGTGTCAACTTAACACAAGCTGAAGTTATCACAGAGAAAAGAGCTTCACGTGAGGAAATGCCTCCATCAGAGCCAGCTGTAAGGCATTTTCTCAATTAGTGATCAGGGGAGGAGGGCCCCTTGTGGGTGGGACCATCTCTGGACTGGTAGTCTTTTGTTCTATAAGAAAGCAAGCTGAGCAAGCCAGAGGAAGCAAGTCAGTAAGAAACATCCCTTCATGGCCTCTGCATCAGCTCCTGCTTTGTGACCTGCTTGATTTCCAGTCCGGACTTCCTTTGGTGATGAACAGCAATGTGGAAGTGTAAGCTGAATAAACACTTTCCTCCCCCTACTTGCTTCTTGATTATGATGTTTGTGCAGGAATAGAAACCCTGACTAAGACACCTGTTCTATGATTTGTGAGGAGGGAGGTGAGTAGCTTGATCTGTCTTTCTGTGCAGAGCTGCTGGGTTGTGCTTTCTCAAGGCAAGTCTATACTACTCTTCCCTGTCCTTGCTTTAAGATCATGACCTGAAACCCACAGGGCACATGGAGAACTGAGAACTGGGAAATGAAAAAGGTCCCGTTGGAAGATAGGAGCAAGATTAAAGGAATACAAATGCTCCCAAGACTATCCAGAGTAAAGCCATGCTGCTGTTGGTCTTCTTAGGAGAGAAATGAAAAGCCATGGTACATGCTCACAATCCCAGCACTCAAGGACCCAAGGTAGAGAATGTGAGCCATGAAGCTAGTGCAACCTGGACTAGACTATAAGGCCTTTCTTAAAAAACAAAATCAAACAAACAAATCAAATGGAGGTGGGAGGAAGCCTTTACCAAAGTCTGCTCTGTGAGGTAGACAGATGAAAAATGACCACCAAATAAAACTGTGGCCCGTCTTCCAAGACCGGGTATCTTGAGGTAGAACACTAAATGGGAAATGATGTGCTAATAACGTATTAAGGGAAATCTCTGACCAGAAATCTGTAAGAGATTAAGGCGAGCAGACAAGAGGAAAGGATGGAATTAGACAAGAGTGACTTCAGTAGAGTCTTGGGCTGCTCAATAGAATTCCACGTAAAAGTGTGGAGCACAGGTGGTACCCAAAGAATTTCCTATTCATGGCAAAGAAGACCAGGACTTCTTGTCCCTCCATGTTGGCCCCTAGCTACAGGGTAACCCTTAGGGGAGGGAAAAATATAAATTCTTAAACATCTCTGGTGAAATACTTTCAATTTTGTGAGAGAAATCTTACAGAGAAAAGATCGAGTGGAGCAACTGAAATTCTTAGGCAAATGGATGGACCTGAAGGACATCATCCTCAGTGAGGTAACCCAATCACAAAAGAACACACATGATATGCACTCACTGATAGGTGGATATTAACCCAGAAACTTAGTCCACCCAAAATACAATTCGCAAAACACATGAAACTCAAGAACAAGAAAACCAAAGTGTGGCTACTTTGATCCTTCTTAGAAGGAGGAACAACATAACCATGGAAGGAGACTAAGTGTGAATCAGAGACTGAAGGAATGACCATCTGGAGACTGCCCCATCTGAGGATCCATCTCATAAACAACTACCAAAACCAGACACTATAGTGGATGCCAACAAGAGCTTGCTGATAGGAATATGATATAGCTGTTTCCTGAGAGGTTCTGCCAGCACCTGACAAAAATAGAAGTGGATGCTCACAGTCATCCAATGGACGAAGCACAGGGTCCCCAGTGAAGGAGCTAGAGAAAGTACTCAAGGAGCTGAAGGGATTTGCAGCCCCATAGGAGGAACAACAATATGAACTAACCAGTACTCCCAGAGTTCCCTGGTTCTAAACTACCAATCAAAGAAAACACATGGTGGGACTAGTGACTCTAGCTGCATATGTAGCAGAGGATGGCCTAGTTGGTCACCAATGGGAGGAGAGGCCCTTGGTCCTGTGAAGGTTCTATGCCCCAGTATAGAGGAATACCAGGGCCAGGAAGTGGGAGTGGGTGAGTTGTTGAGCAGGGGGAGGGAGGGAGGGGGAAGGGGGAATAGGGGATTTTTGGAGGGGAAACTAGGAAAGGGAATAGCATTTGAAATGTAAATAAAGAAAATATCTAATAAAAAATAATAAAAACCAAATGTGCATTTATAAAAATAAATGCTGACTACATCATCCTAGCCCTGGAGATAGAAAATTTCCTAAGAACTTCTGCTAATTTGACAATATCTATTTCTCAGTGCATTTGCTTCTAAAATCAAGGTTTTCCCATTTGGTCTCAGCTTCGTTGCAATACTGTTGGTCTCAATTCCCGGAGGCGCTTGTAAGAGAGGCATTAGCAGGAGAAATTATAACTCTCTCCACTGCAATTAGTCTCAGGCCTGCAAATGATACTTATCTTCTCTTTCGCCCACAATTCTTGATTTCTCTTAGCTGCTGATGGGCCAGGTGGCTTGTCTGGAGCGGTAACTCAGATCTTTCTTCCCAAGAAGCTTTATTTTTCTAGTTACCGTGTTTGTCTCAGACAAGGATTACTATACTTTCTAATTTATAATTAAAGTCCGGCAGCACCAAGACATACCTGTGGTTCACCTGAAAACCAAAAAAAATATTCTTCCAGACCCCTATTAAGTAGCACCAGCCAGATCACCTAAATAACAATGTTCATATTAAAACATGTCAGTATAACCCAAACTGCCCCTATGACAATTATTTTCTGTTTGCCAGTCTGTTGAAGAACTTGAAGCGTTATGAATCAGTCATGCTTTCAAATTTAGAAAAACTCTTGGTGTGTCCCAGTTTGCATCTCTGTTGCTATGACAAAACAGTGACTAAATCCCAGTACTTGGTGGAGGAAAGGGTTGTTGTCTTACCTGTCTTTGTTGCACTCCACTATTGAGAGATGTCAGGGCGGGAAGTGGAGCAGAAGCTACTTACAGGTTCATTTTCTGTGCTTGCTCAGTCTGCTTTCTAATACAAAGCAAGACCACCCGCACAGGGGCTGCACGTCCAACAACAACAACCATTAATCAAGAAAATGCTTCACAGATATATCCACAGTTTCATGGACTGAGTTTCATGCCCAGATGATTCCAGTTTGTGTCAAGTTGCCCAACACTAACCATAGGCCATGAACCAAACGACTGGTCCCTGAGAAGTAGGTTCCCTTGGAACCCACAGGATCAAAAATGAGGAGATAGAGGTATTGAACTTCTGCATCAAGCCCTGAGGTGATGCTGAAACATAGTCACTGTTTTCTCCATCTTTTCATTTCGGGATTGGCCTATCTATCTATTATAGAATCAGCAGACCTGGGGTTAGATTGATTGTCCTGTTTCCTAAGTGATAGTGCCCTCATTTCATGCTGCCCTTTTAAAATTAAAACTTCATATAAACTTTAAGAGGAGACAATCAGACGGGTGGCCATTGTACTTTAATCCTAGCACTTAGGAGGCGAGGTAGGCAGACCTCACTGAGTTCAAGGCCAGTCTGGTCTACAGAGGGAGTTCCAGGTCAGCCAGGATGACACAGAGAAACCCTGTCTTGAAAAACAAGGTGGGGGTGTGTGAAATGGATCCCATCATGGTAGACCAGGAAGCTGGCAGTGATGCTGGGCCATTGTCAGGTTAAAGCCTTCATTTAAGGTTATACTTCTACCATCTAGAGCTGTATCCTGCAAGGTTCTAAAGCATACCAAAGTATTTCCTCCTGTGAGAGACAAACTTTCAAACATGAGCTTATGAAGAGAATTTCAGATTCCTAACATAGTAGTACCTAGTTAGGATCCAAAATGGTCAAATGTAGAAATGCAAAATCAAGAATTCATTATTCTCGATTAAGTTTAAGTTGGCTGTCGTTTTGTCCCGAGTCATATTCAAATAGGAGCAGGAAGCTCTGGACCACTGTCATCATGTAATGTCATTAGAGATCATTATTATGTACTGTTCTTAAAACTAGAGAGAGGATTGAAGAGCTTTCAATACAAAAAAAAATCAGCATTTGAGATAATGTGTTAAAATGGGTTTAGACATGAATGCAAGCATGCATGGAGTATTACATGCTATCTCATCAATACTCTTATATTTCAGATGTCAGGAAACAACTGAATGCCATTCTGATTATCAAGATAAAAACCTCATACTAGATCACTCATGATTTGAATCTTCTCTTGCAGCATACCAATGCTGTATACAGTATATACACATGACTTAGTAATTGTGTTTGGTTATCATACATGCAGACAAGTATATAACTCATATACTAACAATGACCTCACAGAATAAGAACATTGATATTGACATTTGAATGTCCCAAAGAGAAGCACTAATGTTCTTCCACTAAGTGAAACGGAGGCAGTTCTTTATATGAAAATACATATATAATAATAAAATTCACATGTCATGGCTGCAAATATGTGATTAGGACAAATTTATCCCTGAACTTACAAGGCAAGAAAAAAATCCTTACTGAGAGTTTTCTATCATACCTGAAATTATCAAGATTAAATTACTGCGCTTGATAAATTCTTAATCAACCTAAAAGGCTTTAAATTTGTACAGAATTTGTACACATAAACACACGCACATAAACACACACACACACACACACACACACACACACACACACACACACACTTCAGTATGCGAAGAGAATTGTAATTTATTTTGGACAATTTGTTCGTCATTACCAATGAGTGACTCTGAACAGAGCTTTCTCCATTTTGTATGTCCCATCACCAGAATTCAACAGGCTTGCTTTGCATGGGGCTGTATTGTTACAGCTGTTCATTTTGGGCTCACGCCAACATACTGAGTGGGATAATCTATGAACTGAGCCACCATATTTTCCTTCTTCTACTAGCTCTTCCTCTACTAGAACTTTTGAAGAGTGAGCTTGAGCTGAAAGCTATCCTGGGAGAGGTTGCTAGAGTGTGAACGATTAGGTTAAAAGGACGACGTGAGCGAATTACCAATACATTTTACATAGGGAAACAAAACATTATCGGCACCGTCCGACGGCTCAAATACTAAGGTACGATGCGTATTTGAACAGGGGTCCAGTCTCTTTCGACGAAAGGAGTCCGAACGAGTCACAGAAAAAAAATAAAGCACGGATTATAGACAGAGGAAATGTGTTGAGCATTCTCCAATGCAGGTGGACGCCAATGGCATAGATGCTTTTACCATCTTCTGATGAGGCTTGCCAGAGACTCTATCTACCCTTACCTCAAGAAATAACCCTTGTGGCACTGTAGTATCGTATATGGGAGGTCACATGAGACACTTGGTAAGAGATCTTACTACACATATGTAGCCTGACATGCCCTTTCTTGTTCTAGGTCCAATTGAAATGTTGAAGTTTTCCGCATTACTTACTAAATATTTCAGTTCTATATTCCAACGTGGTATTCTCTGCAATCTACTTCGTTTTTAATAGTTTGATGTGCAAACTGCAATTGCTTTATGCTCTACTTTGGAAGGGTTTGCCCTGTGTGACCAAGAATACTCACTAACCAGGAGTATCACAGATGTGAGGAGACATTAAGTCTATGCAAGGCTTACCCCTGTTCTCTGAGGCAAGCACACAGTTTTACTTTGGACTGGATCCTGACATCCAGTTTTACTTTGTGAGCTGTATAAATTAAATGTCTTTGAAGTTCTGCTGGTCTCACAATTAAGTTTAGATGGAGCTTTTCACCAGCTGATATGATCTCTACGTGCAAATAATAAGAATCACTTCAAAGATTGCCAGAAAGGACCTTTTAGCACCCCAGTTTTCAATGAATAATTGGCTATTTTCTCTAGGGAATGTACCAAAAATACTTTCCACATAGCTACTCAGTTTCACATTCCTTAAGTTTACTCCTCTTTCTCAACACCACTGCAAAAGTTATCACCTTGTCATTGCCACAGTATGTATACTGCTAAAACATGAAAATAGCCATTTGTATTCCCATATCTCGTGCATGAGGTCTTGATTGCCTTACAGCTGAGTCATCACAGAACACAAAATCAAAATCTCAGAGTCTGTTCTGTAGTGCATTTCTGACCACTATCTTAAGTTGAGTTGTTCTAGAACCGAAGTCTAAGACAGTTTGTTTCTGTTAAAGTCAGCCTTTAAAGGGAGAATTGAAAGCAAGACTGACCAAAGGAAGAGTCTAGACACCGGGTGCAGTTAGAGGGAAATTGGGTTTCAGTGTGAAGCCTTGAAAACTCTGCAGGGTCGGTTGTCCTGGGGTCTCACTGCCTGCACACAGGAGCTGGCCTGTTACAGGTAGACAGTTGACCAGTGTATACTGTCTTGTTTGGAATACAAAGCAGTTCTGAACGTCTCAATGATGAGGGGTTTGTTTGCTTGCTTGCTTGTTTGTTTTCTTAGCAGTCAACATCTGTAGTCAACATCTAGGGAATGGTGTAGCATCCCAACAAAAGACAGGTGGGCAGAGTACTGTCTTAGGTAGGGGTTCTTCTGCTGTGATGAATGCCATGACCTAAAGCAACCTAGGGAGGAAAGGTGTTATTGTATCTTACAATTGTAGGAGTCCGGGACAGAATCTGGAAACTGGAGCAAAGGTCATGGAGGAGTGCTGCTTACTGGCTTGCATCTCATGTTTGTTAATTCTTTCTTTCTTTCTTTCTTTCTTTCTTTCTTTCTTTCTTTCTGTCTTTCTTTCTTTCTGACTTGCATTTATTCTTCTCTCTTTCAGAATATCCTTAGTCATCTTTTCCTCTCTCCACTCCTCCATGTTCCAAACCTGTCTGCCCCCAGAAAACAGCAAGTGTCAGAGGGACATCAACTGAATACCGGACCCCCCCCCAAAAAAAAGATACAATAAGAACGGGCACAAACCTTTACATCAAGGCTGGAAGACAGAACCCAGTAGCAGGAAATGGGTCCCAAGAACATTCCAAAGAGACAGAGATACCCATATTTCCACTCTCAGGAGTTCCTCCCAAAATTTCAAGCCAAATCTAAACATATATACAGAGGTTCTAGGGCAGAGCGGAAGCACTCTGTGATTTTACCTGCCCAGGAATGGCACTCCTCCCACCCCCAAATGATGGGTGATGCATTTATAAAAAGATAAAGAGAAGGGGGGATATGGTCTATGGAGGTGTGGTGAGGTATGGAGGAAGAGGGTGTCTCAGCAGGGCCATGCCAAGGCATCCCTTTCCCCTAAATGACCAGCCACATAACAGTATAGAGTAGAATAGAAATTATTCATGGCTTGGGGAGAGAAGTCAAGAGAGTAGTAGATGCAGAGAAAGGCCCGAGACACACACACACACACACACACACACACACACACACACACA
>LR752858.1:31969-54115 GCA_902729485.2 Mus minutoides | reverse complement strand
TATATATATATATATATATATATATATATATATATATATATATATATATATATATGTGTGTGTGTGTGTGTGTGTGTGTGTGTGTGTGTGTGTGTATAGATGGATGGACATGGGTATGGATATGGGTATGGGTATGGGAAGGGTATAGGTATAGGTATACACACCCATATACAGAATTTTTCTTCATTGTTTGAAACATGGTCTCCCTATCCCAGGCTAACCTTGAACTCTCAATCCTCCTGAAGTAACCATCCCAATGCTAGAATTAAAGACATAAGCTGTTTCCACATATATCTTAGGAACATTGAAAATGGCCAGATGGTAACTACAGTGTCCCTAAGAGAGAAGTCACAGGCATTGTCTTCTTGCCTTGCCATGGAGCTCCAGCAGACATAAGACAGTGGCTTCCAGAAAAACAGGATCAGCTCTGCCCATCAAGCAGTGGCTGTGAGGCTTGAGGCCAGCCAGATGTGAGGTATTAGTCGCCCTCATTCTCAAATGCACCCAGCAAGCAGGTCTTACTCTGCCTGTTTTTGCAGCTCAGCAACTTGAGGTTCACAAGTGATTCAAGCACACTTTCGAACTCAGGTCCTGTTGGCCTTAACATTTGTGACCTGGGAAAATACTTACAAGTGGAGGGCAGCGGGATGTTTTGGCTGAGTCTCCGAGCCCAGATGGATTGGCCCTCTCTTTCCCAGAGCTAGAGTGTGTGGCCTCTGATAACAAATTAAAGAAAGCCTAGTGGAGACTTTTTCCCCTTAGGGAAGACATTTCTGCCCCTAGAATGTCCTCTTGAGAAGACAAAATTCTAAATTATTACCAAGCCAAATGACCTGATGAAAATAAAGAGCTTGGGGGCTAAGGATAGCTACTATGCCTATCACCTGGAAGCTGTGTGACATTAGGTGACTTGCTTAACCCCATCTGAGGCCTGGTTTCCACCAAATGACAGAGTTGGACTGGATCTTGCTGAGTGTTCACCTCTGGCCATGTTCTCAGAACCAATAGTGTGCTGTTGAACTCAGGCAAAGTCCCCAGATGGAAAAACCGGGAGAGAAGGAATGAAATTCCAGGAAGACAGAGGACAGTTAAATCCTGTAAGAAATGGGGCACACCTCTGATCCCAGCTCTTGGGAGCAGAGACAGGAGGTTCAATTCAAGGTTGCCATTAGATTTTGTCTCAAAAACCAAAAGCCAACCCTCCCCAAAAAGTGATGAGGGACAGCTGCCTTTTAGGACAGTGCCTACTCTTGTGATTCACTCTTCTACCCCCCGAAAGTGCTCTCATTATTCCAAGATAAGGCAGCCATAGAGGCAAGCCATAGAGGTGAGGCTAATCCCCAGGCCTACAAAGGCCACCATCTACTGGACAGAAGCAACCTAAGGTCAAAAGGATTTCTCTTGGCTCACGGTTTCAGGGGACTCCAGTCCACTAAGCCGGACAAGATGTGGGAGCAGCATGGGCCTCAACCCAGGTAGGTAGGATCATGAGATAGCAGGTGACATTGCATCAGTCCAGTCAGGAAGTAGAGATAGCACATGATGTGAAGGAGCCAAGGAATATATACCCCTAGGGAACCATCACGGTCAACTGCACCTCCAGCAAGGCCCCGCCAACTACCTCCTACCTCCTAAAAGTTCTGCAACCTCCCAAAACAGTGTCACCAGCTGGGGAACCAAGTACAGAAACATGTGAATGTGAGGGTGATATTTCACATTCAGATTACCAGGAGAGCATGTGTGTGTGCCTGTGCATACGCTAGAGGTATTAACAGCAGAACCCCAGCGTGATGTTTTCGAATGATGGCAAAGTCTTCTTTTTCAGTTCTGCCTGATTCTCACCAAAACTACCAAAAACATCTGACAGATCCACAAATACAGAAAATGCACAAAAGGAAATGGAACATCCCTGTCTTAGTTAGGTTCTCAGTGCTGTGAAGAGGCACCATGACCAAGGCAACTCTTACAAGGACAAACATTTAATTGGGGCCGGCTTATAGTTTCAGAGGTTCAGTATCATCATGGTGGCATGCAGGTAGACATGGTGCTGGAGTAGGAGCTTCTACATCTTGATCTGCAGGCAGCAAAAAGAGACTGAGCACCGGACTTGGCTTAGATTGAATATATATAACCCCAAAGCCTGCCTTCACAGTGATACACTTCTTCCAACAATGCTACACCGCCTGCAACAAAGCCACATCTACTCCAACAAGGCCACACCTCCTAATAGTGCCACTCCTTATGCGCCAAGTATTAAAACATATGAGTCTGTGTGGGTCATACCTATTCAAATCACCACAATCCCCTTCCTACCCATTTAACCAGCTCCTGAGGCAGGAGGATTGTGAGTTCAAGGCTGGCTTTGGAAACTTAGTGAGACCTTGTCACAAAATGAAAAAGCAAAAGAAAGGCTGGTGGCTGAGGAGAGCCCTTGCCTAGTATGTGTGAGGACCTAGGTTGAATCCCCCAGTTCTGCAAGATGTATTCATATAGAACACTCACTTCAGCATTTGTACAAATTTTACAGCATCTTTTAATGTAAACAGTTGTCTTTTGTTTGTTCTAACCGTGCCAAAGTACTATTCAGCACCAAGGCTGGCTAGTGACTACCCATTAGGAGTATGGGAGGAATGGTGACTACCCCATTGGGAGGATAAGGAGTAGTGAGAGGTGCATTGGGTGACTATAGGGGAGACCATTCTGGGCATTACTGAGCACTTTAACTTTGTTAATGGACTAGTGTGGAGCTTGTTCTGTTTCCATGATTCAGATTCTTTAGCACCAGGCTGTATTTCCTGTTGTGGAAATCAGGAGGTAGTGACCTTTAGAGTCGGGATGACAGATTGCAGACAGAATCTGGGAGGACATTCTACCCCTTTCTGTCCAGATGGGAAAAGTAGCTGGGAAAGACCTTTTCCTGCCCTGCAGAGCTGAACCCTCAACAGCAAGGTACTCCTGACCTCATAAGTTGCTCTGAGATTATCCCTTTGTTTTCTACTAGTGAGCACACAGTCTGCTGATGCCGACAGATGGCCTCCTCTAACAACGGGGTATGGCTGCTGGAGTGGGAAGAGACACGTGTGGGAAACTAGTTGTATATGTAGAGACTCCGGGGGGGAGGGGGCTCATTAGCATCAAGGGCTGGACTTGCAGTCCTGTGACTTCCAGCTTCTGATTTTTCCTAATACACAGCCAAGTCCTTGGGCCCTAAGGGGAGGGTTTGGGGGGGTTTCCTTCAGCAGTATGACTCCTCCAGCAGCCATACCAAAACCCAATACATGACTGCTTCTCCCTGGGTATGTCTGGGAACTTCCAAGTCATGTGGTAACAGCTAGAATTTACAGATGGTGTCTGGGCCTCTGAAATGGATTCTTGGAAGGGACGATTAGCATCCTGTTAGGAAGAGAAGGTCAAAGGGAGTACTTTGGTCTGTCAAAGTAATAGAGGTCTGTGAATGGGCAGAGGAGACAGGAAGTAGGACTCAGGGGTGGAGAAAACTTAGGTAGAATGAGGTAAAAGAACACATGTCAAGCAGGAGAGGTTATAGACAAAGAGGAACTCCATATAGCAGAGCACAAAGCTATATGACCATGGAGGTACATAGTACAGTAAGACCACCTGGGACCACCCAAAGAGAGGCACTCAGTGTTCCATGTTCACAAATGTTTCCAGAGCCATTGGTCACTTGATATCAACCAGAGGAACGTTTGCAGCATAGTAATTAGCAAACACTAGGAACTAGAACTCAGATTCTTTTTGTAACAAGCTTGCCAGCACAGAGTACAGGAGTCAACACTATTATTACCAGACACCATTAAAAGAGCCAGAGCCTGACAAATACAGAGGCAGATGCTTGCAGCCAACCATTGGACTGAGCGTGGGGTCTCCAATGGAGGAGTTAGAGAAAGGACTGAAGGGGTCTCCCTGAAGGAGTACACATGGCTCCAGCTACATGTGTAGCAGAGGATGGCCTTGTCAGGCATCAAGGGGAGGAGAGGTCCTTGGTTCTATGAAGGTTCGATAGAAACTCCAGTGTAGGGGAACTGAGGAGGGCAGGGAGGCAGGAGTGAGTGGGTGGGTGGAGGAACACCCTTATAGAAGCAGGAGGAGGGAGGATGGGATAGGGGTTTTCAGGGAAGGGGGAAACCAGGAAAGGGGGTATCATTTGAAATGTAAATAAAGACAATACTTTGAAAGCAGTCACTCTGAGGCTAGAATGGAGAAGCAGAGGTACAGCAAGAAAGTCACCATCAGTCACCAGCCAATCAAGGACTGAGGGCCAAGAGTAACATGAATGGGAGCAGAAGAGGCTCCACCCAGCTCACGGGTGGACTGAGGACTTGGTGAGTGGTGGAATTATCTGTTGCTTTTCTTCTTGCTGTCTTAAAATACCTTACCAGAACAACTTAAGGAGAAAAGGTCTTCCTTCCTTCGACTCACTTTGAGCGTTGGGTCCATCAAGGCAGCAGAGTCACTGTGGGAGGAACCTGATACATTTTATGGCATTGTACCCACACACAGGAGGCAGACATAGATGAATGCTGGTGCCCAGCTCACCTTCTTCTTTTTATTCAGTCTGAATCATAGCCAATTGAAGGGTGCCTGTCATACTAACAGTGTGCCTTCCCACCTCCATTAACCCAATACAGACACTGCTCAAGGATGCACCCAAATCTCCTAGGTGATTCAAGATCCCCTCAAGTTGACAATCAGTATTAACACTTAGGGACCAATGATGCAGGAGCAGAGCAGAGGGAGAGAGGAGCAGCCCAGGCCAATGAGTTTGAGGCAGTTGAGACAAATGTCAGGCTCTGTCACTTGATCTGCCTCCTCAAGACAGAAAGACTTGTGGAAGTGACTAGAAAATCTGACTGTCAACTGGCCCAGAGAAAGGAGAGAATTCACATGTTTGCACAAATGTGTAGGCAGGTATATGCATGTCCAGGGGCTCTTACTGGACAGGAAGAGCAATTCCTCCCTCCTTCTCCACCCTCTTCCTTTCTGCTATTTTCTAAACTGTCTCTAGGAGTTACATGTTGGTAAATCAAGTCCAAAATTCACAGGTTAATAGTATTTGAAGGTGGATCCTTTGAAGAGAATTAATGTAGATTGGGGGCATGAGTGTTGTGATTAGAAGAGGGAAAGACCTGGCCTGATGTGCCCTTGACCTCTCCCGTCCCGATGCCCAGCGTCACGAAGGCCCTGAGAAGACAGGACGCCCTCACCAGATGGCTTAACTTTGTACTTTTTTGTCTCTAGAACTGTGCAATTTTTATTTTCCTTAGAAGTTATCCAGTCAGTAGTACACTGTTTAAGCAGCAAATAACAAGAGCCATTGAACACGCGTGCTGTACACGCATGAAGAACAAGAGTCTATCCTCAGCACCACGACAAAAGCTAGGCATAGTATCATGCACATGAAATCCCCATGCTGAGATGGAGACAGAGGAGGGGTGCTTGCTTGCTGCCCAGCCAGTCTGGCTTAAACTGGGGATTTCCAAGTCCAGTAAGAGCCCCTGGACATGCATATACCTGCCTACACATTTGTGCAAACATGTGAATTCGTACACACAGAGATAAACACTGAAACACACACACACACACACACACACACACACACACACACACGAACACCTTCTCCCTTTCCTCTGTTCTGTCCCCCTCCCCCCTGTTTGCAAAGTCCTCCCAAATCTCAGGTATAAATATTCATGTGGTCCAGCCAGCATCAGACAGCTGCCTCAGCACTGCTGCTACATCTACCATCAGCATCTATGCTCAGAGCCCTGAGCTCCTTAGACACTGATGATGCTCAAGGCTGTGATGAGCGCCAGCCACTCCATCTTTGTCACACACACAAAAAATCCCTCAGCTACTCCTCTCTCCAAGCTGTCTGCTCTGGAGCATAAACTCTGGGAAAGCTGAGGGCATGGAAATGGGCCTGCTGAAGAGAAAGAGCACGGGGATCCAAGTCAGACTGACCAATAGTGCTTGGAACTCTGTGCCCAGACCTCTAAGAGCCTCCATTGTCTGCCTCTTCTGAATATGGAGCTGTACGCACCAATGCAGATGTCTGTTTGAGAATAGAATGTGGTATTCAGGGGATGGTCCAAAAGCAGATCCCATCTATACACACACAATCTATACCTCAGTAGCTGATAAGGAGAGAAAAAGGAAGTTCTAGAGACATACAGGTACCTGCTCTTTTTTCTTTCTTTCTTTCTTTCTTTCTTTCTTTCTTTCTTTCTTTCTTTCTTTCTTTTGTTCTTTCATTCTTTCTTTCGTTCTATCGTTCTCTCTCTCTTTCTTTCTTTCTTTCTTTCTTTTTTTTTTTTTTTAGTAGCTCTGTGCCATTTAGCTACCTTTCTGACTGTACTGGTTTATGGCTACCATCTTTGGCTAGGTCTCTGTCCCCTGAGACCACCTAGTACTCCTTGGAGAATTTTAGCCAAACCAAGATACATACAAAAGTGCTTTGAGAATCTGTCAACACTAAACAAATGCAAGGAAGTGTTCACTTGCCTGCCTGCCTGCCTGCCTGCCTGCCTGCCTGCCTGCCTGCCTGCCTGCTTGCTTGCTTTAAATCAGTTAAGCACCTTGACTGACTGACGGAGGAGTCTGTCAAATGCAGAAGATGCTAACTCCCACCTTTCAACCCAGCTAACACTTACCAGTGCCCCTGTGTGGGTTCCTGAACACCAGACTGCTGACTTCATGCTGTGCCAGTATAAGGAAGCCTTAGGTACAGGAAACATAAGAGACTCCAGGATCCAGGTAGAGAGATCACTGGCTCTAGTGGACTGTCCCTGGTGAGTCCCAGTGCTTTGCCCACAGGAGGTCAGTCAAATCCAGATCTGAGGTTCTGAAGCACAGATCTTAGCCGTGGGTCTCGAGGCTGGGCATGGAGCTTTGAGTAGAAGAAACAGTGAGTGAAGGCAGTCTGCCTTTCAGTCATGAGATGAGCAGTGAGTGTCAATGAATACTGGGGAGATGGTTTCAGAAGCCTGAGAGGGTTGAAGTATGGATCAATGCAGGGGATCCAAAAACACAATCTCCAAGGGGACCCCTGGGAGATTTAGAGCATGTCATCTGTATCATAGGTCCCTGGAAAGTGGATATTTGTTCTCCACTCCTGCCAGTCCCTGGCAGAGAGTGGCTCCACAGGGTTCTCCCAACCTTGCTCAGCTGTCCTAACATACAAGCAGGTTCATATTCTGCAAAGGGCAGAGCAAGACCTCAGACAAAAGCACGGGGTCCTGAGAGAATTGAAGCCGTTTGAAAGATGGGAACTGTAAGTCAATCCCTTGGCTACCTTGAAGAGACGCTGAGGATTGGAGCACACAAACCAACAGTACAGAGAGTAAGTCGTCATTTGCACCAGGATGGAGAGGAGAAAAAGAGAGCAAGTTCAAGATTGCAGACAGCTTTGCAGAAGACAGTAAAGGGTTTGGATGCTATTCTAGAGGAGTTGGGAGCCCTGAAGGAAACCCCAGGGCAGGAAGAAGCACAGTTAGGTTTGTGATTTATATAGACCAAGCAAAAGAGGATACAACCAGGAAGACTGGTGTCAGGGAGGGAGGACTGGGAGGGCTGTATCCAAAGACAAGGAAAAGCTGCCAACACACTCCACTCCGCACCTGAATAAAGGCCCCTTCTCTTCATGTTCGTCCAGCCTGGCTGAAGGCCTCTAACTTGGCCCCGACTCTTAGATCATAAAACCCATCTCAGCAGCCTGGAATAATCTGAGTCCACCAAAGAAGAATCTTCCTCCTGTCCCCTGCCTCACCTTCCAGCCCAGAATCCAGCAGCAGAGCACTTTACTGACCGCCATCACTCCCAGCCTCAAGCCTGGTCTGGATCTGTGTACACAGTCCCAAGGAGCTGGAGGCTCCACGAGTTCTTCCTCACTCCTGTCCTGCCCCTGGGCTCAGCCTATCCCCTGGCCTGCAGCTCCAGGCCATCTGCACTGCAGGCCAGTGTCCAAACACTTCAGCTTTGTCTTTTCTCAGGACCAGGATCCACAGCAGTGAGGGCAGCCCCATCACAAAAGGACAGGACGTACAGAGGGGAGTGGTGTGCACTGTTCCAAGAGCCGAGAGTGTGGACATGCTTTTGAGTCCATCTGGGCTTTCTCACAAAACTCTAATGCTAAAGAGCCCACACTACAAACAGCAGGTAGCTTTCCCTTAGGGAACCAGCAAACCGGTGTAGGCCTCTCCCAAGTGCCAGGTGCCGGTTTCCCTCAGGAAACAAACGAAGAAGGCAATTGGCTTGGCCAAGAGACCAGCCCTCAGAAGGACAACCCTGCCTCCTGCCCCCAAAACCCAGCCTGGACAGTTTGCCCATGGCCTCTGTATCTGTCCACAGCCCCTCCCCTCATCTCTGTACCTTAGACAGAAAGACCCAATCCACGTTCTTCCCGCACATCCCAGAGGCCACTCCCACCCTTTGCTGGAGAAGCCGCCTGGCCCTGCCTTTTCTTCATCGTCATAAAACTCCTGCCTTTATTTTTATTCTTTAATAAGGTTACTGCAGGACCAAGGGAGGTAGATTTTAGCCCAAGGCTGCATCTGCCCTTCATTTAAAACTACCCGGACTCCCACAAGGTTGGGAAACAAGTCTCTGTGCTCCTCGTTTATAGTCTTCCTTAGATCCAAATTCAGAGCTATTTTTTCCAACAGATAGTGGCAGCCTGGAGCCCATTTGCCTCCAGAAAGGGTCCCTCTTGCATAAGAAGCAAAACTCACCTGCAGCCTGCTAGACAACCCCACTCCTCCTCCCACCCTTCCCCAGGATCTCCTGACTTCACACCCCACAACTGACACAGACCTTTGAAGAAACCTTTTTTCTCTTCCTGGAAGCTTCTGGAATCCTGCCCCTGCTCCAAATTCCTACTTCATCCACAGTTTCTAATCATCAGATTGACATGCAGTTTTGGATTCCAGAACGTGTTTTTCTGTTTCCCACTAAAAGCATACAGAGGGGAGAGTTTATTGGTATTGTTGGTTACACTGGGTTGTTTGACGAAGAACATTTGGAAGAGGCAGGCAGTGTGGGTGTGTTGGGAAGCCCTGTCATTTACAGAGAATCAGAAAAACAAAGGGAGAACCTCCCTGCTCAGCCCTTTATAGGAAGAACCACTACCCCTCTCCCAAGCCAACAGGCTTCTGTTGTCCTTAATTCATCAGGCTGGGCCCAGAACCCCAAGGCCAGGCCTGTCTGCATGAGAGGCAGAGGTAAAAACAGCTCCAGCCTCAGAGAGGGACCAGCGCCCCCTCCTCCCAACCACCCCCCCAACCCCGTGTCTAATCTTTCCGCTCTCTTCAAGTCCTCCCTGTGTGTGCTCCCTCTGCAGGCAGCTTGGAGAGTGAAGACTCACTCTGATGTGAAGATGGAGAGGAAGAGAAGGCTCTCTTGCAGGTGTGTAGTCAGAATCGCCCAGGCAACAGAGAGGAAGAAAATGCCTCTCAGCAGGCTGCTAGCACAGGTGCACCTCCATTTTCCTGGGCACATGCAGAGCACATGAGGAGTTGGGGAGGCGGGAGAGAAGGGGGAGGGACACATGCCACATGCTTGTGCTTGTGGAGAAGCAGGATGGGGTGCTTTTAAATCCATCCCAGGACCAGGGAGCCTCATAGCTGTGATCTCTTATCGTTAAAATAAAAAAAGCTACATGGGTGGCGGATGGGTTAGCTTGACCCTTGTGTATATATTATTACCTGAGCCAGGGTGGGAGGGAAGGAGGGAGAAAGGAAGCACAAGCCGTGCCCATTTGGCTGAAAGTTGCAAAGACATTCATTCATCTCTGCATTCCTTCAGCCTGCATTTATTATTGATAATAATAGCTACCATTTAGTGGCTTTTGCAGTAGAGCAGGTGCTTGCTAAGCACTTTAACTTACGGTACACACCTCAGGTCTCACGGCTTCCCTGTGAGACAGACCTTATCATCTGCATTTTATTGATTTAAAAAAAAAAGAAAGAAAGAAATACAAAACTTTCTCAGCAAGAGACAGACAGTTGCCCACAGAGCCCATCGCCTGTTAAGTGCAAAGATTCAGAGCCAGACCTAACCTCTTCCAAAGTTCTTACCTGCCAGGGCTTCCTCATGCTCTGTGCGGGTCTCCATGCCTAACCTCAGGCTGAGTATTAGAATATACCTTTGGTGCATGAGGTGTTTTGGGAATGACATCGTAAAGGTCCACCTAGAGGTTTTGCCATAAGAGGTAACAAAAAATTGCTGGATTCTGCTCCGATTCTGTGTAGCAAGATGCCTGCTAGGCAGGATAAGCTTTCCCACTGAGACATGGAATACACTATTAGCAAAGATGACCCAGTTCTCCGGTCCACTGGTAGCCGTATTACCTCGCTCTCCTTGGTGATACAGGGGGAGGCTTTCTTCCCCACTCCTGGATTCAACCTACTCTTGTGACCTGGTTTAGTCATCAGAATGCAGTTGACATTTTGAGCCTATTTGCGGCTGGGTTTTAAGAACCTGGTGGCTTCTCTATCTTCACTGCTGTTTCTCTTGACATCTTACCTTTGTCATGTGACAGCCTCAATATCTTCTTATAAAGCAAGAGGCATGAGTCCTGGTCTCTTAATGACCCTAAGACACAGCTATTAAAAAAAAAATCACAAAATGAAACCTCGCTAGACCCTCCAGCCTTCAACCAACCCAACAAGTGGTCACAGTCAGGGAGGGCTATCCAGCATAGACCAGATGAGGTCCCAACAGAAACCAGCCCAAATGCTCACCTGCAGGGCTGAAAGCTAAGCCACTGGTAATTCTTCAAGAGCAGGTTTTGTTTAAGTGTCTGGTTACTCAGTAGAAGGAAACTGTTATATTACTCGTCTGTTTGCTTAAGTTCAAAAGCCACAGGGAATTGTACTCAGAAGTAGCCCCAGTCCCCCATGCCCTTGGACCCACACGAGTGCAGGCCCCTAAGCCAAAAACGTTTCTGGACCCTGGCATCTTTGCCACCTTTTTCTCTGCTGATATCACTTTTAAAGAAAGAAGATCCTGCAGACTGGGAGAAAAGATTGGTCAGTGAAAGTTGGAAGCTGAGTGCAGATGCATACCTGTATCCTGGCTCTTAGGAAGCTAAGCTACACAGCAAAATGCTGTCTCCAAAAAATAAAATAAAATAAAATAAAATAAAATAAAATAAAATAAAATAAAATAAAAGCCAGTGGATCCAGCGTGGAAGAGAAAGATGCCATGAGTTAGGTCCAGATGCCTGTAATGCTCAGTTACTTCCAGCTGTACACAGCTGGCCAGTCAACTCTCTGTTGAATCCATCCTGTGTTTGCTGGTGTTCTCTGGAGAAGCACGCCCCTGGAAGATTACACACACCCTCTTCTTCATCCATATTTTTTATCTCCCATAATTTCAGATCCCACTTCCAACTGCAACCAAACACAGTCTAAAAATATTTAAGTGGAATGTTCCAGGAATAAACACTTTGTATGTTTTTCAAATAATTATATTAGAAGAGACTGTTAAATTGTTTCATTATTGGTTATAATCATTAATAATGGCTACCTAATTTGAAATATAAACCTTATCAAAAGTATATATTACGTAAGTATAGGAGAAAAAAAGGAGTCTATATAGGGTTAGGCATACTCAATTTCAAGTAACCCCCTGGGGTTCCTGAGATGTCTCCCCTACATATAAAGCTGAAATCCTATATGTATATATGCACATATGTATAAATACATACATGTGTAGAGTTTATTATTAGGTACTGGCTGTTTCTCTTGACATCTTACCTTTGTCATGTGGCAGCCTCAATATCTTCTTATAAAACAAGAGACACAAGTCCTGGACATTTAATGACCCTAAGACACAGCTATAAAAAATAAACACAAAATGAAACACACACACACACACACACACACACACACACACACACACACACAGAAAGAGAGAGAGAGAGAGAGAGAGAGAGAGAGAGAGAGAGAGAGAGAGAATGTTCTCATGATTCAGAAGGCCGGAAGTCTAGAATCAAGGGATCATGAGGACTAGTTCCTTCCAGAAACTCTAAGAGAGGATGCCTCTCACCCAGGCTGTGTCCACAGAAGTAAGAGGTGTGTGCAGAACTAAGAGATTGGACAAAGGGAGTTCAGTGTGACTGTAGCCAGGACTCAGGCTGTGTGCAACCCTGTACTTGGGCACTCAAAGAATATAAACATAGACCAAGGCTGTTGGACAAATGCACATGGTGACGACGTACATGGCAAACACAAGTCTGATGCCAGGTGACCAAGTCACCGTTGCACATCAGATCCCAGAAGAGACATTTCTAGAAATCATTGGAAGCATGCACAGTCTAAGTTCCTCTTCCGTAAAATCCTGTGGCTAGACAATCCAAGTCTGTGGTGGCCACTTCAATGAAAGAAGACTGAAAATGGGAGGGAAGACGACAGAAACCTTATCAAAGGAAGATGTCTTTGGATCCTGCTAGCTTTCATCTCATCAACTGACATTCCTGCTGAGTGCCTGAAACACACCTCTAATCACCAAAATCCTAGACTCAACCTCATCAATCAAGGCTTGTTTTGCGTGCTGTCCCTTACCTGAGGCTTAGCATCTTGGCCTCTGTTAGCATGCCCTCTGAGATTAACCAGGAAGAAAGAGTCAACCTACTCCAGGGGGGGCTGGAATCCCAAAACTTCCAGCTTCAAGGAAAGGGAGGTGTGTGGTCTCACACCAGTCTTCCTTCTGCCTCAACCTCCCAACTGCTGAGACTGAGCACACCCGCACTCAGAAGCCAAGTTCTCCTTCACATCACACTGACTTGACCTTGTCAAACTCTCGCCACCTGGTGCTCATACAGGAAGATGTTCTCCCACTTGGGTTTTATTCCTCTTTTAAGCTCCAAGGTTGCTTCCCCTCAGCTCTTGACATCAGGGTGAAACATGTCTTTCCGTGGTGACAAGAATGTCAGGCAATTCAACAGATCTGAAGTGCAGATTATGAGTACTTCCTGGGTGGGAAAGACCCATAGTGCCTTGAGGACAGGGTTCCTGATGCAGGTGGGAGCTATAGAGTCTCAGGAAGCCACAGGTAGCAGGAAAAGGAAGAAAACAGAGCGCATCCAGTCTGTCACCAGCACAGCCAGCTTTGGTGATTAAGACAGAAGAGTGTCCAGGATTCGTGCAGTCTGTCCTCTGCCTTTGTACATGCAAGTCTTACTCCCCGCCCCCTGTAAGACATTCTCTTGGCCTCTCACTTTGTATGTCTTTCTTCAAGGTGTAACATAAACTTCACCTATTCTTAGAAACCATCTTCTGTCCATGCCACATACAGCAACCTCCTGTACAGGGTGTTCGGTCATCTTCGGTTTAGTTTCTTGTGCTTAAGACTTCAGATTTCTTCCCCCAAAAGGCCTAACTTTAGATTCTTGATAAATTTTTTTTTGGATGAAGGAGGGTAAAAATGAAAAAGAAAGGAAGATGAGAGAAAGAATAGAGACTGTGGGGGAGAAAGGAAAATGTTGTGGTTTGCATAAGAATGGCCCTAATAGGCTCATATTAGAATACTGAGTAACCTTCACCAGGGAGTAGAGCTGTTTGAAAGGATTGGAAGGATTAAAAGGTGTGGCTTTGTTGGAGTAGGTATGACCTTGTTAGAGGGAGTGTGGCTGGCACTGGCAATGGGCTTTGAGGTTTCAGAAGCCTATGTCATGTTCAGGTTCTGCCTTTCTGTCTAAGATCAGGATGTAGCTTGTTGGCTACTGCCCCACCACCTGCCTGTATCTACCATATTTCCCACCATTAATAGGCTAACCCTCTGAAACTGTGAGAGAGCCCTTATATAATGTTTTCTTTCATAAGAGTTGCCTTGGTCATGGTGTCTCTTCCCAGCAATAGAACAGTGACTAAGACAGAAAAGAAAGGATGATGGGAGGGAGGGGAGAATGAAAGGATGGAAAGAGGGAGGAATATATTCAAAGAATGAATGTTTATAATTTAAAAAGAAACATTCGAGCTCAGGGATCAGAAAGAATTGACTGTCACATCTGTCCCCTCCTTTGCAGTATTCCAGTGGCAATCCATGCTCTTACCACTGGCGACCCAATTCCTCAGCATCCAGGAAATGCCCAAGGGCCCCCAACACCTGCTTCCCCAGAGGAGAGGCACTGGTGAAGGCCAACAGCAGCATCTCAGAGGCTGTCCTGGGCCAGAGGACAAGGAAACTTAGAGAGTCATGGGAAAGGGGAAGGAGCTCCTCTCCCACCAGCCTCTGACTCACATTTCTAAATGGCTGAGAGTCAAGAGTCTGCTGACAAAAAAGTCAAAAGTGCTGTGAAGATTGTCTGCATAGAAACACTATTCCTTTTCCAGAGTGATGGCTCAGGCCAGAGCAGTAAACCAGCTAATGAACCGTGCTAAAGGCCAAAATGTATGTGACCTTTATGTTTAACTTCATCCGTGCTCCTGTCTCATCCTCTCATCCACAAGCCCACATAGCTCACCTCGTAAACCACAGTCACATTTTCAAAAAAAAAAAAAAAGTTCTTGAGATGAGCAAAATAAATAAACGAGCGCACAGCTTTTTTTTTTAACTTAAATTTTAAACTTTGCATAATCTTTTCACTTGGCTGCTAATTATATCCTTTGAGCAATAGTAACTTCAAAAGCTACATAAGAAAACACTTAAATGAGTGTGTGTGTCTCTCTCTCTTTCTTCTCTCTTTCTGCTATCTGTGCTCTGTCTCTCCCAGCATCTTGTAATTCTTTCTCTGATATAGAAGGCAAGTCACTAGCCACACCTTAATGGAAGTCCCTAATCAGTCTGTACATAAGGAAAGGAAGTGAAAACACTTGATGTAGGTTTCTTCTTTCCCTTGAGGAAGCAAATGCGTATCAGAGTGGTGGTTATGGGCCATACACGCTACCTCTGTTTTCAGCAAAATAAAATCCCCTGATTCATATGGGTCCCATCTCCAAGAGTTTGAAGTTACAGCCCAAAGTTACTCTGACCAGAGCTCCCCAGGAGTAGCTGTGGCCCCTGACATCTCCAAACTACTGTAATAGAAGGTCTAATTTTTAAGCACCCTGGAAAATGGCTCCTACCCATCAAACAGAGCTACACAAAGGACTTCCTACAGCCCAACTCCAAGGAGACAGTCAGGGCAATAGTTGTGTGATATCAAAACTCTATTTCTCATTGTAACTCTCCTGCATGCTGCTCTATGGTTAGCAACCCACTCATCAATATAGCAAGTCCCGTTTCTTAATAAGGTTCACAGGCATCTGTGAGAACCATGGCAGGAATACAAACAGACACTCTCTGTCTGCTCTGCAGCTAGTGCTGATGGCCCCGCCTGGTGAACTGAACTCACCAGCACCATAAGTCAGGCTTCCATGGGCTCAGAAGTCCCAACTCCTTAATTCTTCTGGCTACTGATGATGATTTACATAATAAGGGCCCCCATAGGCTTATATATTTGAATTACCTGGTCTCTCCAGTTGGTGGCTATTTGGGGAAGGTTAGGAGGTGCAGCCTTGCTTGTGTAAGCATGGCACTGGGGTTTTGTGTAAGCATGGCAGTAGGGTTTTGTGTAAGCATGGCACTGGGGTTTTGTGTAAGCATGGCACTGGGGTTTTGTGTAAGCATGGCACTGGGGTTTTGTGTAAGCNTATCAGGACTCCCGAAGAGAGACAAACTGAGAAGCAGAGTTGAGTTGCCCTGGGTGACTCTTTCCCACACCTCACCACTATGAAAGGCCTCACCTTCTCCAAATGCACTCCCCAGTGTATCAAGCAGCAAGGCCTAACAATGCTGGCACTCTGAGTTAAACATGAAAGAGAAAAGTTGGGACAGGTAATTCAAGTATTAGGAGAAAGGGTGATCTTGGGGTATTTGCAGCAATGTGAGTTTCTTTGGTTTCCACACCACCTTGTCATGCAGGATCTATGTTGTGTGGACATAATTATGATTTGTTGGAAATGAAGAAATTGCTCCCAAAATAACCTTTCACTAAGATTATTGGCCAAAGCCTGTACACTTTCCAGGGGTCTATAAAATGCCAGATTCCTAACAAAAGAACATAGGAGGAGAGCTCTGAGACTCAACCTTGCAAGTTTAGAGCTACTGGCAATGATAAATCTGCCCCATCCCTGCAAGTGCCCCAGTTGCCTTGGAAATAGTGGGAGAAGCTGAAACAGGACTGGGGCTAGGATTTGCTACAGTTGGTGAAGGTTCCTTAGATACAGCTTATAGAGACCTCCACAACAGATCTCACAATGTTACATGTACACACCAGCCTTTCTCTCAACATGTCTGTCAGCTACTGCCAACCTCTCTTTTTCTGTGTTAATTCCAAGACTCCTAAAAAGATCGTCCAAGAATAAGGGGACATGTACAAGATCTATAATGGTTCTATTAAACAGACATTAGTAGATATAGCCAATACTAAAACTTCAGAACATATCATCATGAACTTGAGCAAAACCAAGAGTCCTACTCTATGGATATAACTATGGCAGGAGGTGGTGGCTTATGCATTAGGAGAACAAGAGTGTCTGATCTGAGAAGCAAGCGACCTTGGGTGAGTAGTAGTGGGGGGCAGGCAGCATCAGCAGACCCTTGGTGACCCTCTCTCAGTCTAAGTACACTTATCTGTGAGGGAACTATACAAAAGAGCCTCTCAGGTACTCAGGATTCAGATCCAGGACTTCTCTTTCCTCCCCTTCAGAGACCTGGCCAGTGGTCAATTCTTCATCAACTCCTTTGGCACTTAAATGTTACCTGGTTCTAGGATGTGGAAATTCAGACTAGACCCCAGGGAGAAGGTAGATGGCTTTGTTCGCTTGGTTCAATAGTTTTCCTGTATGCTCTACAGAATCCCTAACATGCTGACAGAATTGGCAACCTCTCTCCTGCTCAAACTAATCACCTCACTTCTCCCAGTCGACACACTGAGAGGCTCCAGGGGACTTTTGTTTTGAAACTGGACCTTCTGAGAACAGCTGGGAGATACTGCTTCATATTTTTTAAGGCAAAACAAGAGTTGTCTCTGGCTTTTCTGTCCCTGGGGCATTGGGATTTGTGTAATTGTGTTGCCATTTTTAGATTTTTATGAAGAAATAAAAATTTATAAATGCTGGGCCATTATTAGGCTAGGTTCTGCCAGAGCCAGGGCTGGGATCTGAGGGCTGAATTATAGTCATGTGGTCATTAGTGTATAGAATAAAAGGGCCTGGAAATGGAGGTATAGATATCTGGTATACAAGGGATATGCATCCTGGAACAGATTTCTAACCATGTGTGTGTGTGTGTGTGTGTGTGTGTGTGTGTGTGTGTGTGTGTGTGTGTATTTGCATATTTGTACACACACGCACACACACACACACACACACACATCTATAATGGTGGCCATAGAAAGCCAATAGTTGAGTTGAAGATCTTGCATTTGTCATTCCCTCCTATTCATCCTGTTCTACTTAGGGTTCTCCAAAGGAACAGAAGTGTGTGTGCATGTGTGTGTGTGTGTGTGTGTGTGTGTGTGTGTGTGTGTTGATCCCCCAACCCCAAGCTTCAAGGACCAGATTATAGACTGTGGTGCAGCTAGACCAAAAATGGCTGTCTCTCAGTGGAAAGGCCAAAAGTATGGCAGTTGTTCAGCCCAGGAGGTTGAATGTCTCAATCTGGTGCTGTGTTCAGGAGAATTCCTAAAGAGCTGATGGTCTTCAATTCTTCCTTGGCATCCAAAAGAAACAGGTTCTAATACTCGTAAAATAATGCTTTGGTAATAGAATAGATGAACTCACCAGCAAGAGTAAAGGCAGACATGCAAAGCAAAAAGTCCCTTCTTCCATGTTCTGTTATTTTCATTGTCACTAGAAGGTGTGACAATGAAGGCCCAGATTCAGAGTGAGCCTTCTCAAATCAGATGATCCAATCAAGTAAGTCCCTCACTACCATGCCCACTTGCTTGGTTCTAGTTGATTACAGATGTGGTCAGATTGACAACATCACACATCTCATCTCATCTCTAGGCTATTTCCAGATGTCTTAGTCAGGGTTTCTATTCCTGCACAAACATCATGACCAAGAAGCAAGTTGGGGAGGAAAGGGTTTATTCAGCTTATACTTCCATACTGCTGTTCATCACCAAAGGAAGTCAGGACTGGAACTCAAGCAGGTCAAGAAGCAGGAGCTTATATAGAGGCCATGGAGGGATGTTCTTTACTGGCTTGCTTCCCCTGGCTAGCTCAGCCTGCTCTCTTATAGAACCCAAGACTACCAACCCAAAGATGGCCCTACCTACAAGGGGCCTTTCCCCCTTGATCACTAATTGAGAAAATGCCTTACAGTTGGATCTCATGGAGGCATTTCCTCAACTGAAGCTCCTTTCTCTGTGATAACTCCAGCTGTTTCAAGTTGACACAAAACTAGCCAGTACACCCTGACACCATGAATCAAAGCCATGGATTTTCTCTCCGGCTCCAGCTCACTGCATCTGCTTTATAAATTTAGTTCTTCTTAGGGAAGGAAGAGAAGAAAGCAAGGCAAGGCCAACACTTTGTTCTGCTCTGGCTCTGAGGACACCAGCCGGGAATTAGGATAGCATCGCCTACTTCTCAAAGACAGGCCCAGAGTCTGTGGGGCCTTCCCCTTCAAAGGATGAAGTAATTCATAAACAGGAGACTTGCAGACAAGAGCAATGAATCTCAGGGGCCATGCTAATTAAAAAGCCCGTATTACATTACTTCCTCAAGGACTTGTCTTCTAATTTTTAGGATTATGCTACATTGATTAATTTATACAAGTTTTTAATCCCTCTGTGTTTAATGAAGTCCAGGAGCATGGGAATAGGAGCATAATTGAGCTTCATATTATTTTATTAGGGAGAATTATGGCCCAGTGTGTCATAGAGATGTTTGTGAGGGTGGGGAAAGAGTACTCAAACCATTAACCAATTGCTTTCCAAATGCCAGCAGGGTCTTCCCCAGGGATGGCCAGCACACTGGCCAGTTCTTCTTCCTAAGCTATGTTGTGTTGTGAGTGCCTAAGAGAAAGGTATCCATCTCTGTCATGGCAGGCACTGCCTTTCTCACCACGTCATGGCCATGTTCCTGTACACTACCACTCTCCACATGCACAGGCATGCACAGGAGGAGGCCAGAAACCAAGGTCTGGTATCTTTTGCATCTTTTGTTACTCTCCCTTATTTCTTGAGACACAGCTGTTATTAGACTTACACACACAGCCTGTGCCACCACAAGCCAGGTTTAGCCAATTGAAAGAAATTAGACAATTTAAGACAAGGCCAAATAAGTAGTGGAAACAGAAAAAGTGAGATTTAATCCATGTGAGAATCTTGGAGTGAAGGACAAAGAGACCCACTGGCCCCCTCAAGTCCATTTTTGGAGCCCTGAAGCAAAGTTAAGCTTTAAGTAATAGGCCAGTGCTATGCATATCTAAGCAGTACCTAAAATGTGGTCATGGTCAATTTGGGGGTGGTTTAACAAATTATCAGACTTCCTTTCTAGAACAAAACAAAACAAAACAAAACAAAACAAAACAAAACAAAACAAAACAAAATGTCTTCCTTCTTGATGTCCCAAGCTTTAAGCTTTCTATTCGCCAATCTCAGTATGAGATTTCTGGAGGAGACTTGTACTTCTTGGAGTTCACTGCTTGAATAATCTGAGAGCCAAAGCAAAGAATACAATTGTTTGGTTTTATTTTTTCCTTTAGAATATCTTCATTCTGCCAGGCCAGTTACAGAGTCTCTCAATGATCCTAGAGCCGTGGCTCTCAACTTAGATGTCAAACAACCCTTTTACAAGGGTCTCCTAGGGCCATTGGAAAGCACAGATATTTTCATTACAATTCATAACATTAGTAAACTTATGCTTATGATTCATGACATTAGCAAACCTAAGCTTATTGAGTAGCACCAAGAATAATTTTTGATTGGGGTGGGGGATGTCACCACAACATGAGGAACTGTATTGAAGGGTCGCAACATTAGAAGGTTGAGAAGCATTCTGCCCTTGAGCTCAATGACAGCTAGGCTGACTAGCCAGCAAGCCCTGAGACCCTCTTTTCTCTCTCTCCCCAAGGCAGGGATGTCAGAGGTACACCAGGCAGCCAATGTCATTCTATTGGTTCTTATGGAATAAAACTAAGGCTTCATGCTTGCACAGCAAACACTTTACAGTTTGATCCATCTTCCCTCTTCTGCTTCTCCAACATTTCTCTTCAATATTACTATGACTCCCACCATAGTTAGGGTTTCTATTCCTATGCTATGACAGTATGCCCAAAAAGCAGTTTGAGGACAAAAGAGGTTTATTTCCTATTAAAGCCTGTAGACCACCATCCAGGGAAGTTAGGGCAAGAACTCAAAGCAGGAACCTGGAGGTAGGAAATTATACAGAGGCCATGGAGGAGCTCACCAGTAGGCTTACTCCCCATGTCTTCCTCAGCCTGCTTTATTACAACATCCAGGACTACCTGTTCAGGTCCTGTTATCACCCAAAGTGAGCATGGCCCTCCCACATTGATCATCAATCAAGAAAAATGCACCCGTTGGCCCATAGGACAATCTGGTGGGGACATTATCTCAATTGAGGTTCCCTCTTCCCAAATGATTCTAGCTTGTGTCAAGTTGATGTAAAACCAAGCCAGCACAATTCCTAGCCCTGTGCTCCAAACTCCAGCACAGGCTCATCTTCATTCTAGGGCTCTCCCCTGGAAGATTTCCCTGATGACTCCACAGGGCAAAAAATTCATCTCTCCTCCATCTGTGGTAGAAGTGCCTGCTTCCCCCAAGAGAAGTTGAACTAAATAAATGTCTGCAATATATGTCTCAATCTTAGAGCTTTTGCCCCAAGGGAATTTAATTAATAGCTTGCTATAACCCAAAGGTCAAAATACATCATTCCCAGCAAGACAGGTAGATGGACTGAGGAGACCTCCTTCCAGATTTGTACAAAAGACCTGAACTGGAAGCAACAGTCACCTTGGTCCCTATCTTAGGTCCTGCCAATCTTCCTGCAGCCCTCCTGACGAGATCCATTTTCCAGGACTCAGTTTCCTCCAATGTGAGCTCAGATAATCTGATGGTGCCCTCTGGGGGCTTTCTCCAATGAAAACTGTAGAGAGTACTAGGCTCCCCACAAACTCCAGGGCTCCTGTTTTCTGTTCCATCCTTGGGAGGCCAGAACTAGAGCCTGTACCTGTAATGCCACAGAAGATGGTTCAAGCTTTCCGAATTGGGATGATTCAGGACAAATCCTTCAGCCTTTGGTGTAGGGCCAGCCTTGGTTCCTAAAGAAAGAGAATCTAAGTCCTAGATCTGAACTCCATTTCAGGTCTGGTTTCCTCCCTCAATTCATCCACACAGAAAAGAGCAAAGCTTTCTGCCTCTGCATCTGCCTCTGCCTCTGCCTCTGCCCCTGGCCCTGCCCCTGGCCCTGCCCCTGCCCCTGCCCCTGCCCCTGCCCCTGCCCCTGCCCCTGCCCATGCCCATGCCCATGCCCCTGCCCATGCCCATGCCCCTGCCTCTGCCTCTGCCTTAATCTGCTCCTCCTGCCAAAAAAAAAAGTCATGGAGAAGGAAGCTTAAACAATAGAAACCCATTTCTCAGCACTCCAAAAGCTAGGTACCAGAGCACCAGGACAGCTACTTTCTGACAAGGGCTCATCTTCCTGGCTTATAGATGGCTTCCTGCTCTCCATGTAAAGACATGGTCCAAAGAGAGACAAAGGAAGCTCTCTGCTATTTCTTCCCATAAGGGCTGGAATCCCATCCATAAGGATCTCACAGCCACTGCTTCACCTCAACCTAGTTTTTAAACTTGTTGAAATACTTGTCTCAAAATGCATATTAAGAGGATTGGCGCTTCCACCTCTGTAAACATAAATACACAATCCCAGGAGGATATCCAGGTACCTTATGGTGTAAGCATTCACTGAAGTCTACCAGAGTTCACAAAGTGTGTTTGTTATGTGCACACCCAAGCTCACTGCCATCACAGACTCCAGAGCTGACTGGCACCCTCTTTAGATGTGTTTGCTTTATAAGTTCAAGTGCATAAATTGAAATGCATAGGGCATGGTATGTTCAAAGGATGGGTGCAAATCCCAAATCCACCAGGCCTGTTGGCACATGCCTTTAATTTCA
>LR752858.1:5234-30057 GCA_902729485.2 Mus minutoides | reverse complement strand
GTTGACCTAGCATTCTGGAGGCAGAGACAGGAAGATTACAAGTTCAATGCCAACCTGGGATAAATAGTTCTTAGGTTCTATAACAATGTTCTTTCTCAATACAGAAAGGCAAATCGGAAGGAAAAATGGAGAGGGGGAGGCAGGGAAAGAGAAAGGGAGGGAGGGAGGGAGGGAGGGAGGGATACTAGTCTCATTCACAATCTATATACATTCTCATTACTTCATCCAAGCATCCCCAAAGGTGACTCTTCATAACTCAATCACATCACATATTTTCTTCTGCAAATTTACATTTCCCATTCAATGTCTTGTTGGAGGAATCGACATCATCCACGTTAGTACATGCCATTCAAAGGGCTTCATCCTCACTTGATAGAGCAGATGTTGACCCCTGAGCTCAAACCCAGCCAGATACCTCTTTGTTTATGAATAAAGTTGTTGGAATACCTCCATGGTCGTTCTGCTAAGTATTGCCTATGGCTGCTTTTCCTGCTGCAGTGGTGGAATGGGATCGCTGTGGCAGCAGAGACAGTGTGACCTGCTAAGCCTGTAATATTTACCATCTGGCCTTTGATGTCTAAGTTTCCTGACCATCCCCCCCCCCCAGCCCACTACAAAGTACTCCACTGTATCACTCAGATAATTTATCCATCTTCTGTTGGTGCACATCTGCGTTGCTTCACTTTGATGTTATTTAGACTGTGGTTGGGAATCTTGCACACATCTGTGAATTTATCGAGGGTGTGCATTTAAAGTTGTGGAAGCACATCTTTTGGAAATTTAATTTTTTTTCTTCCTAATTGGTTTTGCTAGTTTATGCTCCCAACAGCAATGTAAGATAACTATTAATTATCTTCTGTGATATCAAATTCTGAACTACACTTGGTACTGTGCATATGAAATAGAATCTTCTAGTTTTCATTTGCATTTTCTCTAATTGCTAGAGAAAGTAAACCATTTGTGTTCTCCGGTACCTTGTCCTCTGCACTCGCTGGTTTTGTGAGTCAACTTGACACAATCTGGAGTTATCACAGAGAATGGAGCCTCCCTTGAGGAAATGCCTCCATGAGATCCAGCTGTAAGGCATTTTCTCAATTAGTGATCAAGGGGGGAGGGCCCATTGTGGGTGGTACCATCTCTGGGCCAGTAGTCCTAGGTTCTATAGGAAAGCAAGCTGAGCAAGCTAGGGGAAGCAAGCCAGTAAGCAACATCCCTCCATGGCCTCTGCATCAACTCCTGCTTCCTGACCTGCTTGAGTTCCAGTCCTGACTTCCATTGGTGATGAATGGCAGTGTTGAAGTGTAAGCTGAATAAATCCTTTCCTTCCCAACTGGTTTCTTGGTCATGGTGTTGTGCAGGAATAGAAACCCTGACTAAGACACCCTCCATAGATGCAAACATCTTCCAGGAGGGATTTTGCCTCCTTCTCCATCCCAGCAGGCAGATTCTCCCATATCTGATAAGGACTCTCTGGTATGACCCCACAGTAATCAATGCCTCTCACTCTCTGCCACCACCATTTCCAAACTTTTTGAAAAAACAAATATTTCTTAATGAAAATTGTCCTCTTCGTGCTCTGTGCTTTTGTGCCTTCTGGAATCCTTGCTTATAAGAAACAGAATGGCCAGGCACATGTATAAATGCCCAACTTTAGAAGAAAGAAAAATCAAATGTCTTCTAGCACGGCATCATCTCCAAGGCACTGCACATCCAAACACCACCAACTTGGTGTTTTCAAACTTTTACATTTTCTCTACTTGAGTGATTAAGAATAGCATATCATTTGGGGCCTTAATTTTCATTTCCCAGACCATGTATGATATGAATTGCTTCTTTGTGTGGTTACTTGGTGGCTTTATACTCTTTTTGCAAAATGTTGATTTATATATTTTACCCATCTTAATTTGGGTATGCATTTCTTTTGGATTACCAGTTATTTCACATCTTGTAACTAATCATCTCTAGACTGTGTGGATTACAGAGAGTTCATTGCCGATATGTAGACCATAATTGATTTTTGTGTATTACCCTCTGTTTCAAAAGTGCCTTTTCACTTTCCTTAAGGCACCTACCTAACGAACAAATGTTCTTAATTTTAGTAAAATGTAGTTTACTGGCCTTTTAAATAACCAGAAATCTTGGTTAACCTTCCCTATATGTCTTTTAAAGAAATCTTTTCTTAGCCTTAGAAATAGTCAAGACAAACTCTTACACGTGTAGAATAAGAAACTGCATGAAAAACAGTTCAACACCCAATCACCAACTGCTGGAAAATCATATCAACCAGCTATGGCACATTCAGTGTGAATAAAAAAAAAAATCATAAAATGGCCACACCAATAACTACAGTAAGACACAATGATGTAGCAGAATCTAACGATGTCATCTAAAGTAACTCCTAGGGGACTTAACACAGGTCTAAGTAAAGGTCTTGGTAAAGCTAAAAAGTAAACAAATAAGTGAAAAAGCATACCGCTTAAGGAAAACCTAAGCAGAAGGAAACAACCTAAAAAGAGGACTAATGAGCAAGTGTGTGGTTCAGAAAGATGCTTTCCTCGTGCTGCTGAAGCGAAGGGCAGGATGACTGACAAAGGGTGACGCAGGCCATTGCCTCAAAGGTTTGGCGTTTGCTTTGGGCAGAGGGTTCGTAGATGCATGTTGCCATTTTTAAACAAGGAATGAATATAACAAATACAAGCAATTCAGTGAAAAAAATGCAATTAAGAATTATAATTAATGAAATTACATCTTCCCTAAAGTATTGTGTTTTAGGTAGAATTCTACACTGAGAATGTGGTGAAATCTTCCTCTAAGTCTTCTCCTAGACTTTTTAGAGCTTTTCATTTTGGTTTTAGGCATGTAATGCACCTGGAGCTGCACATGTATGGATGCTGGCAAGCTGATTGTTTTCTACTATGGGTAATTATTTATTCCTATGTCATCAGTGTGTCTGCCGGGAGGCTGGTGTATATGTGCCTGGATTCTCTGAATTGTGTGCTGTTTATCCAACTTCACGGAAAAATAGCTCACCATTTTAATTAGCGTAGCTCTCTAACAAGTTGTGGTGCCTGGCAGAGGGAATCCCCACCCTCTTCTGCTTTGAGATGCCTTGGGTACTCACAGTCAAATTCCACAAATACCTTGTTGAGATTTTTATTACAGTTATATCAGTTTTACACAGCTAATTTTAGAAGAGCTGGCATCTTTCTGATATTGACTCAACAAGTACTAGAACGTGGCCTATATCTCTGCTCTGTGGTATTTCCTTTAAGGGTAGCAAGATTCTTTCCTAGAACTCAGACAATTTTTCAATAGATTTATTCCTAAGAACATTAGCATCTTGCTGCTATTGTATGAAGTATATTTATGCCGTGTTGCAAATACATAGAATGTAACTGGGTTTTGCATATTGTTCTTTAGCATTTTTATTTAGCTTTTAATTTATTTTATAGGGTGGTGTGTGGGGGTGGGTCCATGCCTCAGAGTAAGTGGGAAGACAGAAAACAACTTTTGAAAGTCGCTTTTCTCAGACTCTCAGTCATTGTGGCAGGAGATTTTCACGGACCCATCTCTCTTGCCTTATAATGAATTAGAGTCAACAAATGAATAAACTTTTCTACTAATTCTAATCACTGTCTTTAGTGTCTCTTGGGGGAGGTTGGCTTGGTTTTCATTTGGGTTGTGTGCTTGCTTATTTTGTTTTGATCTTTTTGTTTGAGACGGGGTCCTCACTGTGTAGCTCTGGCTAGTCTGAAAGTCATTATGTATACCAGGCTGGCCTCAAAATTGTAGAGGATTTTCTTTCTCTTGTGTTGGCAAAAAAAGGCATGAACCTGTCCTCTACCTAGCCTCTCTTGATTTTTCTATCATGTACAATCAAAATTGCCTATGAAAATGGCAGTTTTGTTTCTTTTCCAAACTCCGTGTCTCTCCTGCTTTGCAGTCTTCTATCTATCGTTGTGCTCACGCAGACACCTGATATCATGCTGAAAGCAAAAGTTCAGAACTAGCATCCCTGGGCTCCTTAACCTTAAATGTTTCTCCCCATTAATTAAAAGGGTTTTATATGGCTTGACATGTGCACTGGGTCGCTAAGTGTATACAAGTAAAGAAGGTAGCATCTCCATATATCCAAATTCAACAACATCCAGGATGTAAGGACAGTACCCCAGTATCCCCAAAAAGCCTCTAGTTCTGATGACAAATTGTGTGCTTCTTCAAATAGAGGGATGGCATTTGCCAGTAATTCTAAGGAGACAATTGGATGACTTAAATGTAAGATAAATAAAGAGAACAGTGCTGTTATCTGTCTACCCAGAGATTCCAGAACATTCTCTGCCTAGCTGGGACACTTCCAGCCACAAGTAACAAAACAATGACTGCCTGTACCTTCTGTCAACAGCGCATGAGGAGAAATGCTTCAGAGACAGCCCAATCTGGTCCGATTTGCCCTAAGAGAAGCAAGAAACAAACACAAAATAGAGTAATTATCTCATCAAAATCCAGCCCAATTGGCAATCTGAGAATGAAGGCTCCAACAACCTAGACTGTCACATGCTGTATCTTGTCACTTACATCCCCAATATAAACGAAAAGCTCTGAAAACCAGGAGCGAGATAGAAGGGCAATGGATCCATTCTGGCGCTGGGCGTGAGTCCCTTATTGAAGACATAAATTATAGCGCTGTCACCATCAGCCGTCCTATTTGCAAATAAATGTTGTCATCTAATTGTACAAGACTTGGGAGATTGTTTAACAAATTTCTCTGAGGAAAGGCTCAGCAGCTGCTAGGATTGCCCAGGCACCTAGATTCTATCTGTCACATCAGGCTGTCTTTCTGTGCGTGGCTCTTTTTGTTTGGCAAGACAGACATTCTTAACCCATCTTCTCAGCCTTCCTTGGTGATAAAGCTACAAAGGCCAGGTGAGTTTCTTGACTTATTCCATTAACGGATCATTAAGAGGAAGAGGTGGAGAGAGGCAGCTTTTGAAAAACAGCAGGTAAGGAGAGGGCATTCCTCTTTATTACAGGGTGAGTAGCCAAGCCGGATGGCCAAGCCTGGGGCACACACACACATACACACACACACACACACACACACACACAGAGAGAGAGAGAGAGAGAGAGAGAGAGAGAGAGAGAGAGAGAGAGCAGGAGGAAATGTACTGAGAGCCAAGCCTGGGACCCATTGATGCCTAGAGTGTGGACTGTGTGTGTTTTTTTGAACCTGTGGACACCCATTTGCCACCCAGTATGGAGTTCTTGACTCACTCTTCTGAAGCCTTGACCTATACATTATCTTTCCCTTCATTCCAATCATTGTCATCTCGATATTATCCCCACCTCCATCTTCATCTTCTTCATCATCTTTACCACCTATCCCTCTGACTCAGGCTCTGAAAAGTCTCTTTTCCCCTCATCCATGATATCAGCAAAGTAATACCACTTTTGAGAGTGTTCTACTCACTAGGCACTGAATCAGCCACGTGATGTAAGGCTGTCTATTCATTTATATCTCTAGCACAACTAGAGCTCCTGCACCTTCCTTGGGGCCTTCTCAGAAAGATCATAATTTACCTCTGCTTTAAAGTACCTGTGGCAGTTAGCCTCAATCTTCAACTTGACAAGGTGTGGGAGCACAGAGGAGACCAGGCCCTAGGCATGCCTGTGGGGGATAATCTAGATTAGGCTAGCCTCTGGACATGCCAGGGAGGGATTTCTAACATTAAGTTAAATAAGGTAGGAAGACCCACCCTAACTGCTGGACCAAATAAAAAGGAGAAAGCTCACCAAACACTAGCGTCCTTCAGTGTCTTCCTCAAGTACTTGTTCACTACCATGGACTGTATCCCTTTGGACTGTGAGCCAGATTAACCCTTTCCCTCCTTCAAGATGCTTTAGTTGGGTATTTTACCACAGCAAACAGATGTATAACTACTAGAATGTCAAAAACTCCTGGTCATTAGTCATTTTCTGTAGGTGGGCCTGAGTGTTAGCTGATGTTCCATGCCCATGAACTGCCCAGGCCTATGTGTATGTCCCTGTGATGTCATGCAGCTTACATCTCCTGGAATCCATCTTCTGTCCCTTCTAAGTAATTAGCCCCATCTCTTGAGGGTAAGCCACTACCAGCAGCATCCCAAGTTAAGGTTCTCAGAGGCAAGAGACTGAAAAGAAAGCCTCTACAGTCATTTTAGCTGCTTAGACCAACACCATGGCGGCCATCTTTTTCTTCTATCTTTCTGCCTTCTCGGCTGCCTCTAACCTCTACTCCAAGGGATGGCAATTGTACTTCCTGGAACTATCAAGGCATTGCCCTGTTTCTGATGATATATTTTCATAGCTTTCTCAAACACACTGCCCTGGTGATGAAGACATGGTTTCACAGTGGGAATTCAGGTAGTACAAGGATGTTGGAAGGGGTGAGGATGGGGGGATCCATTTGGCAGTCCCCCCTGGTCTCTCACATCAAAGGAGCTCAGATTCAGAGCCTGGGAAACTCCAGCCAAGAAGAGTCAATGACAACAAAAAGAAAATATAATGGCTTTTTACTGGGGGGGGGGAAGAAAATAAAAAAGAACCACAAAGGCAGACTCGACCTGCTTATCTTGCGTTCTGGCAGAACTGCAGACCACCAACTCAGATACTTCAAAAAGACCCCTGGCTGCTTCCCCAGTCCCTCCCCAGGGGGGTTCCCACGGAGAGAACATCATAATACATCTCCTCATTCTCTCCTGCACTTTTGAAGTCAACGTGTGATCTGGTTAATTAGATGTTAGTGGGGGCTAGGGGACACTGGAATCCAAACTCAATAAATTTCATTTCTGAAAGACAAAGAGGTCAAGCACATATTAAACTTGAACACACAGGGAGCTCAGCTGGGGCATTTATTCAGCCGGACGCCTTGCCTTGCAGGTTAGACACAGAAAATGCCAGGCAGCTTTCGGATGCTGGCTGGGTGCAAAGATGGTTCCTGGAAGAATGCCCATCTTGAGTTGTGGGAGAAGAGGGGGTGAGGCAAGCCATTCAAATGTTTGCAACATAAATAGCTTGGTCCCCACAGTCAGAATTTGAAATTTCTGCCAATATCCGACTCCTTTCATGAGACTAGCCGGGTAAACAGACTGGCTCTTCATTTCACCTCCTGCTGGAATCAAATCCAGCAATTCGACTCTCTCTGGGGGAGCTGGCAATGGCAAGGGCCTCCTGCAAGCCCCTTGGAGCTGCTGGACAGAGCTACCTCTCACCTCTATTCTCCCTGGCCTTATCACAGAGCCACAGCCCCAGGCTGGCAACTTCTTTCGCCCTTCCTTTTTACCTCCCTATTTCTTTGACCTCAGTCATGGGGAGAATGCACACCCCACCCCACCCCAGCTTCAGGTTATTGACTCCATAGTTTTAAGAAAACCAAACACATCATATAGACATGTTATAAGAGACAAGGGTGGTTTGAATGAGAATGGCCCCCGTGGGCTCATGTGGTCCGAAGTTGGCAGAACTCTTTAGGAAGGATTAGGAGGTGTGAACTTGTTAAAGGAGATGTGTCACTGGAGACTGGCTTTGAGATTCTGAACGTTCATGCCACCACACCATTCCAAGATGATTTCTTTGCCTCCTACTTGAGGATAAGATAGAGTCTCCCAGCACTGCTCCAGCACCATGTAGCCTGCTGGTGCTCTTGATAATCATGAACTCCAACTCTCTGGAGCCATAGGACTCAGTAAACATTTTTTTTTTTTTTACAATTTGACTTGGTTATACCTTCTTATCACAGCAATAGGAAAGTAACAAAGTCAGAGACCTTGTCAGATAGAGCTGAGCCTCGCATAGGTATGGAACCCAACAGTCCAAGTTCAAAGTTTGGTGGCTTTACATCTCAGCCTCTGGGTCCTTTAAAAAGGACTCTCTGGTCTCAGCAGCTGAGTAAACATACCTTATTTAATGTTTCCTATGAATTCACTTAATGTTTGGCCAACCTCAAGACATGGGTGGCTTTCTTTTTGGCAGTTCCCTATCCAAAGACATCATCATCGTCATCATCATTATCATTATCATCATCATCGTCATCCTATAATAATAATAAAAACAAAAACTCAGGGTTCAAAGCTGAGTTTTGATTGTTGCTGCTTGCTGGTATTTTGTTTTATATGGAGATGGGGAGTAGGGGGTGGTGCAGGGTATGTTTGTTCGAAAGTCAGCCTGGGGTATCATTCCTCTGGAGTTGTCCATCTTGGGGCCTAGGGTTCACTGGCTAGGCTAGGCAAACTGCCCAGCTAGCCCCAAAGATTCTTCCTATCTCTGCCTACCCAGTGCTTGGATTATAACCCCCACCCCACTAGCCTGGCATTCAGTGTAATTTCTGGGGGTCAACTCAAGTCCTCACGCTTCACTGGCTGAGTCACCTCCCCCAGAGCCCCCAGGGGGTTTGTTGGTTGGTTCCTTAGTTGGTTGGGTTTGGCCTTTGTCTTCCAGACAGTCTTGCTTTGTGGATGAAGTTGGCTAGAGCTGCTTATATAGTCCTGACAGGCTCTAAACTTAAAATCCTCCTGCCTCAGCCTCCTAAGGGCTGGAATTATAAGAGAGTGTCCCATGCCTAGTTCTAAGTGCTAAGTTCCCAGTGCTAAGTTCTTAAGACTGTGTTTTGATGGGGAAGCGAAGGGCTCTCTCTGTGTGTGAAGTGTCCCGCGTTGAGGAGTCTTCTGATTTAGTGCTTGAATTACACTCATGGGCCACCATTGAGAGTGCATCCCTTATCCAGACCACCCAGCTCTCTTGCTTGTGATTTGAGCACGTGGCAATTTGAACACTGCTTCATCCTAAAAAAAACACACCATGGAGAATGTCGTGTAGAGACACTGCCATTTGGATGTCCCTAAAACTCTTGGTTTAAGATTTCTTGTCTTGCAAAACACACACACACACACACACACACACACACACACACACACACACCACCATATCTAACTGCATGTTGGGTGGGTGAAGCACCATCTTTAATCTCAGTTCTCCTTTCTATTTCTGCAGCATGACATCATTGGACTGTAATTGTTTCCCTCCCGGCACAGTGCTGGGGTTCCTGAATCAAGCCTGTATTGAGGCAGGTTTTTTTTTTTAATTCTAACTCTACCAAGAGTGGGTGGAAAGAGTTCTGCTGAACTCACAAAGCTGTTTCCAAAGCCTGCATTTCATCACCATCTTTACATATCAGAGACTCAACTCAATATGGGTTCTCTCTAAAAGCCGCTTCTACTCTGACTGCCCAAAAAAATCTAAATTGGGAATTCGAGGGAACCATTCCCAGCGACCAAAGTGGTGATTCCCATCTGCCTAGATTTTAATTCCCCAAAATAGCCCACCAGGAGCCTCAGAGGTGTGGTTGAGGAGAAAACATGATGATCAGTCACCAAGAGGAATTCTTCTTTTCAACAGTGAGCTGACCTGCCCCTGCCCCCCTCCCACCTTCCCCACCCCCTGCAGGAGCAGAAGTCACCAGCTTTCACAGTATTGAACCAGATATCACTTAACCCTGGTAGACTGGCAGTTACCAAGAGAAAGGAGAGCCCTGGTCCACTGAAGACAGAACTGCACATTAATGGAGACCTTACAGAAAACAATGTAGCGATTCTTCCACAAAAAAGAAATAGAACTATTGTGCAAAACAGCCACCTGCTTTCTGGGTGTATATGTGAAAGACACGCGATCAGTTAGCTGAAGAGATCAATCTGTATCCTCAGTCATTCATTGCAGCTGTTAAGATACAGGCTCAAACTAAGTGTCCATCAACAGAGGAAGAAAGAGAAAAGGTATGGTACGCATGTGCAGTGAAATACTATTCTGCCTTTCTAAAGAATGAAACCAGGATGGGGGAGTGGTCAGTGACAGAAGTGCTTACTCAGCATTGAGGGGACCCCCAGTTAGATCCACAGTGCAAGGGGTGCCCTTCCCTGCCAATGCAGCTGAATGTAGCATCACCACGGAAACACCTCTGGGTGCACTTTTTAAAAAATACCCTTTGTAGGGTATTTTTGGAACGTTAGAAGGAGGCATAATTGTATGGGCTGGGTCTTGGACTGAATATAAAGAAGGTTCAGGGGCCACCACACTGACCTCGCTGTTGCAGGCACATCTTATTCCTGCCATCAGGTCTTCCCATCCTCCGCCCACCATGCTGAGCTGTACCCTCGAACCAAGAGGCGATATAAATTCCTCCTTTTCAAGTTGTTTTTGTTGACATTTTGTAAGCAGTGAGAAAAAGTAAATGATACACTCAATATTTTTTTTTTAAATATCCTCTGAAGAGAAGCCACGTGGGCAAATGAGGGTTATTGTTGGGCTTCGTTTGTAGCTCAGGACATCGATACACTTGAAGGATATCAAGTGAAAAAGGTCAGATAGAAAAATAATACAATTATCACATAATTTTAAATCACATGTGAAAAAAATTTTAGGGTTGCTCTTCATATTTTTTACCTGTGAAGTTTGCCATGTTAGTGCAATACCCGTAGTAGCCTTAGGGGGTGATATATCCTCCTCTGGAGGTGTGGTACAGGCAGTTTACAAAGACCAGACTTAGATGCTGGAACCAAACTCTGGCCCCCTGAAAGAGCAGCAGGCACTCTTAACCGCTGAGCGATCTCTCCAGCCCCTATACATGAAAATATTTAAGTCAGTATTTCAGAAACAGAAAGACGGGCTAGGGACGTAGCTCAGTTGGTGGAGTGCTTGCCTGACAAGAAAAGAAGAGGCAGAGTTAGGAGGACCAGAAAGGTCAAGGACATCCTGAGCTACATAGACTGTTGAAGGCCAGCCTGGGCTACATGTGAGCCTTTCTCAAAGAAGAAGAGGTGAGAAGAGGAGAGATGAGGATGGGAGTTGGAGACAAGGAGGAAAGAAGAAACAGAAAGTAAAGGTTGGGGGATGAGAAAGATTGGTTTGATGTGGGTCAAGGGATAAAACAGAATTCCAGTTAGACATGAATGATAAGTTCAAGAGACCTATTGCACATCAAAGTGACTACAATTATTAATAATGTTTATTTTAAATTTGATAAGAGCAGATCTTAAGTGTTCTCACTACTAAAAGAAGAGTAAGTTTGTAAGCTAATGCCTGACAGATAGCGTGAGTTAGACATTTCACAACGCATACGTGTAACCACTCGTTGCCAAGTGTCAGGTTCTACACCATGAGTATGCATTATTTTCACCTGTTCGTTAAAAGTAAACTGGTAAATAAATAACAAGCACCTTCCTGATACAATCCCAAGAACTCTTTCACCAAACACCCCAATGAATCTGACCCAGTCTTTCCCAACATAGTCAGGGCGTGCCCACCAGCCCACCCACATGCACTGAGATGTCTCTGGGTAATTCTAGCACTCAGGAGGGAGGGGCAAACACAACAAAAGAGGAGCCTGGGATCATTTGGGAAGGGGTGGGGATTGGGAGAGGTCTCTTTCACCTGTATTTAGCACCTACCCACAGGGAGCATGTGTGTGGCTCTCCTGGCAGAGTACAAATATTAGGAAAAGGTCAAGCCACAAGACAGTTCCCAGCAAGGGCACAGCACCCTCCTGTGCCATACAGTTCTGCTCATCTTTCCTACCTCCCATTCTACCAGACTTAATCTCCTTGCTTTGAGGGTCCATGTCTGTGTGTCAGTGGAGAGGCAGGGGTCTGGGACACTGGCCTCTAGCCAGTGTCTACCCACCGTGGGATCCACAGATAGGCATGTGTGCATGTGGTCAGAGCACCTCCATCCTCTGGGGAAACCCAATTGCATCACAAGGACCTGGGTTTTCACTTGGGCTGAACGCAGGAGGGCTGGAGCCTTCCCTCTTCCACAGTCTGATGTCAGCCCTCTAAATCCCCCATGGCTGGCAGAAAGCTAAGTGGAGAGACTAAAGGGGAAACATATTTCTCCTCAGTGCCCCAGAGTAACACACTCTGCCCTGCTCGTCTCTCATATCAGTGACCGCTGCAGAATGCTCTTGACTAGATAACGTTTTAAGAATTCTCTTTGGACTAAAACTAGGGGTGGAGCTGAGGGGATAGTTCAGTGATCAATTGCTTGAGTAGTCTTGGCTTAACCTCCATCACTGGCAAAATAATAAATAAATAAATAAATAAATAACCTCTCAGAAGCAAATTTCCCTGATACTTTTTGTTTGTTTTGGTTCAGTTTGGGTTTTGGGCGGTTATTTTTCCTGTTGTTGTTAGTTTGCTTTGGTTTTGTTTTTGGTGTTTTGTTTTGTTTTTTTATAAAATGTGGTTGGTATACACAACAGAGCATCATTCACCCAGTTAGAAACTAAACCCTGTCATTCGCGCCTGGAGGACATCCTGATGAGTGGCACAAGCCTTGCCCAGAAACCCAAGTCAGCTGTGCACAGGCACACTTGCGTGCTGTCTAAAGATCCTGTAGAGTGGACAACAATCGGGGTCACCAGAGGCTCTGAGAGGAAGTGTCAAGGAGGACGGGTGCTAAGAGCTGGTGGGGATAGTCACAACTAAAGAGGACAGGTGTTCTGGTTTTCATTCCACCCCACGATGAGGTCACCATGGTAGCAATGTTGTGGTGGGTATTTCAAAGCAGCCAGCAGAGAGTGTCTAATGCCTCAGCACACAAAAAAATGTAGCTGTGGGAGGTGAAGGATCTGCTAACTGCCTTGATTTGGTTATGCACATAAGTTTTATATGTATTTTTATACAACGTGTTCATGCCTAGAAACAGCCACAGTACTTACAAATATGTCTAGGCATTATCATCACTTAAGAACAAACAGAAACAACAAAATGTAATAAATAAAAATAAGAATCATGAGATTTTAGACTGTAAAGGTGTTTGCTGCCAAACTTGGGGATCAGAGTCCAATCACCAGATTCCACATGTTAGAGAAAATTGACTTCTGAAGGTTGAATGTTGGCCTCTGCTCCTCTGACCTCTTTACACACACACACACACACACACACACACACACACACACACACACACAGACATTCAAGCCAAAGGCTAGAAATAACCCAAATGTCTACCAGAGTCTGTGCATGTAATGGAAAGCTACCCAGGAATGAAGCTCGGACACACCCAACAATATGGATAAATCTCACAGATCTGTCATCAGCAAAAGACTGTAGAGCAAGATCCCCACTGTGACTCCTCGGAGAAGAAGTTCTAGAACATGATGATTAGACTTATGTTGAAAGAAATGAGAATAGCCGTTTTCTTTTTTTCTTTTTTTAAAGGGGGTGACAAGGCTTGCCTGGAAGGGAACACAAGTCAGCCCTCCAGGATGACAGAAGTGACCTGTGTATTGACAGACATGTGGGTAACGGGAATGAAAACACTTATTAAAACTGATCAAACCATGGAGCCATCACTTGACTGGGTCTGCCCATTTTCTGTGCTGAGCATTCACCCGGGCAAGTAATACTTCAGTTCTTGAGTTCCTTTTTTTCTTAAAGCTTCAAAACTACCATTCCTTCCTCACTGCGAATCAACACAGAAAAGTGATCACACTCCCCAAGCCCAACCTTTGCCTCTTATCCTCCTTACCTTCGCCAACAAAGGATCTCACCAACCTGAAATGTGTCTTCCCACAGTTCTCTCTGTCTGCTCCGTACACTCAGACAGCCACAGTTCTAACCGCCTCCTCTATCATATCTACTGGAAATGGAAACCCAGGACCTTGCATATGTGAGGCAATCACTCAGTTCCTGAGCTAACTTCCAGGTCCTATTTTGGGAGTTAGGTTTTCATTGATGGGAACCTGGTGTGCACGATCTGTTTCTATAATCTAGTCATACTCCAGGTCAGGAAATAAAGCAGTACAATATTTTCATTGACAAGACAAACCACAAACTATGAGTTGACTTGTCTTCAACACACACATACACACACACACACACACACACACACACACACACACCAGTGATGGGCTGTCTCACTCTTCACAGTTGATTTTGGTTTGGGTTTTTGTTTTGGGGTGTGTGTGTGTGTGTGTGTGTGTGTGTGTGTGTGTGTGTGTAAAACTACCACCTGTCTACAGGTATAAAGGCCACAGGTCAACATCAGGTGTCCTTCACTATTGCCCTCACCACCACCACCACCACCACCACCCCCGTTATAGTCTCTCACTGAATCTGGAGTTCATCATTTTCTCCAGGTTGGCACCAGGGATACACCTGTCCCACCCACCACCACCCCAACTCTAGAGTTACAGATGCAAGTTTCCAATCACTCCAAACTCAGACCCTCACTGTAAGCAGTTTACTTACACTGAGCTATGCTACACACACACACACACACACACACACACACACACACCCCTAATTTATTGTTTGTTGAAACAAAGTCTTGCATATATCCCAGGATGGCCTGGATTGCCACTGTAACTGTGGTCTTTCCTATCTGCCCCAGTTCCCAAATAACGACTCTGAGACTTAATTGTTGATGAATAACCGCCTAGGCCAAAAACTTGAACTTGTTTCCCAACTAGCTTGTAACTTCTATAACCTATTGACTCTGTTCTATATGTGCACATGACTGCTTGCATCTCCTCCATTTCATAATTCTTCTCCTCAGAGTCCTGGGAAAATCTCCCATCTGACTCTCTCCCAGCATTCCTCTCTCCCTGGATGTCCCACCTTCTAAACCTGCCTCAGCTTACTGGACATCAGATTTGTATTGGTGGATGATGCTTCCACACAGTGCACAAGAGATTCTCTCTAAAGGCTATCCCCCTGCTTCTGTCTCCTGAACACTGTGATTACAGGCACACATCACCAGACCTGGCCATCTCCCCATTCCTTATCACTATAACTGTGCATGTGCCCAACGTCCCTAACCTTTGTCTTTCAATAGGAGAATGTCCCAAAGGGAAACAACTAAATCTAAAAAGCAATAGGCTTGTTTGTTTTAATATGTACTGCAGGTTATATTCCCCTAAGAGTATAGAAGTGTCATTTAATGCTCAGCCTGATATACTTAGGTCTGTAGATTTGTTTCCAAAATGGAAATAAATTATGACTCATTTTAGACAATTCATCTATGTCCTAAGGGAGAAAATCCATCTTTATATTTAGGCCTACAGACACCTAAGTTATCCTGTCAGATTCTGATGTGAGAAATAAGACAAAATCAGAGTAACAGAACTAAGCTAGCCCTGGTTAAGGGACTCTCCAAGATAGCCACACATCAAGATGACCTTAAACACATTTCTCACATCGTTTGCTGTCCTTGCAGATAATTTTATAATAATAATTATTATGTCTGTAACTTGGAAGATTAAAGACAATACTAGGGCACTGAGCAGTACAAGCCAGACACATATAAAGAGTTCAGTCATTACTGGGTCACTTATTTAAATATTCATAGCCTCTACTTTCTCATCTGCAAAATGGGGACAATTGTCAACTGTCTCAAAGGATGAAGTAAGGATTTGGGTCAGAACAATGCTTACCTGATATAATGCTTTCAACAAAATGAGTTAATGGCATGACTAAAATGCAGCATTGCCAAGGCAGAGCAAGGCTCGTGTAGCTGTTCAGACCCAAGTGTGGTGTCAGCATGGGGCTGGCACTCACAATCCTCCCAACTGCAGGGGAAAGCACTTACTGGGGCAAAAGGCTTAGATTGGGACTAGAAGAGGAAAGAATGTGGAATACAGAAAACAGAGTCTTTGCCCTGCAGGAAACATCCAGGACACCCTCACTGGCCTATGTCCAGTAGGCATGCTAGCCCACAGGAGCCACCTGTACACTGGGCAGGAATGGCTTGATAACTGATCCAATAGAAGATCTAGTTAATGCTTTCTTTTAAAGCTCCAGATAAAAATATTGATTGTGTTTCAGAGAATCTATAAAAGATGCCCACTTCACCTCTTTCCTGGGATCAACTTGGCTTGGTTTGTCAAAGGCCCCAATAATGGCTCTTATTTGAAACTTAAATAGTATTCTTTAGCTCGGAAACAGAAATATGAGCCCAGACCTTCAATGAAGCCAATGGTTGTAAATATGGTCCAATGTCTTATGGATGAGGGGCACAGAAGGACCACAGCATCTGGAGTCAGAAAAAGAGCTGAACACTGTACTGTAGTGACCAGGTCCCTTAGGTCCATCACACAGACCCAACACACCCAGCAGATTCCATTGGCCTGATGGGTTGTCTCTACAGCAAACTCCCTCCACACACATCAACTCCTCTGGTGGGAAAGTGGGTGTGGGGGACTACTTAAAACCTACTCACCAACACAGGAAGGGTCCAGAAATTTTCGCCAACACATGGTATATTAGGAAACTTACTGTTGCTATCACAAAGTACCTGAGAAAAATGTGGTTAAAAGCAGAAAAGGTTTGTTTCCATTCACAGTTTCAGGGGTTTCAATCCATGGCCACTTGACCCCATTGCTTGGGCACATAGTAAGACAAAGTATCACATCAAAGTGTAAGAGGAGAAAACTGCTCACCACATGGTAGCAGGAGAATGAAAAGAGAAGACCACAGTCCCACCTTAGCTTTAGTGGTCATACCTACAAAGATCTACTTTCTCCAACTAAGCCTCAACTCCTAAAGGGTTTGCTATTTCCCAACAATATTCTCAATATGGGGGACTAAGGCTTAGCCATATTCACTTTGAGGGGACACTTAAGATTCAATCCATAAATCCAGGGGAAATGAATTTGTGAGGAAAAGAGATAAATGATACAGATGATAGATAGATAGATAGATAGATAGATAGATAGATAGATAGATAGATAGATATGGATAGATAATAAACAGATTGTATATAAATGCATAGATCTATATATAAACAGACAGATTATAGACAGGTTGATCAATAGATAATAAATTATAGATTGATACATATATAGATAAATTTGATTGATATATAAAAGATAGATAGATAGATAGATAGATAGATAGATAGATAGATAGATAAACAGATAATTAGTCATATATAGAAAAAGCAGCAGACAGATCATAGGTAAATAGCCAGTGTTCTGTGAATGTTCTTTATGGGCCAGAACTTTCCATGGGAACTACAGTCATTCAGCTGGAATACTTAAGTGCAGTTGGAATCATGAGATGCAGGAGAGGTAGAAAGCCAGTTGTGGTTCTTGCCCACGAAAAGTAAGGTGGGTGTGATTATGGTAATGAGCAGCAGAGGCAAAGAAGCTATCAGAATGGCCTGACTCATGTAGATAGACCTGTGGCACTGGATACATAACCATAGCATCCCTAGAAGGGAAACAGAGGGGAAACCTACGAAATTACTGCTTCATCTCTGTAAGTAAGAAAATCTTCCAGTCAGGCAAGCAAAGGTCTAGCTCAAAGCACAGGAGAACAGAGAGCCATGTGGTCCCTCAGTCTATTCCCAGATTTGAACCAGTTTACAGATCTAGACCCTCTTAAGTGAAGGGGAGCTAGGTTCCTTTAAGAAAGGACCTGGTTTATTCTGTGAGTCTTCCCCTCCCCCAACCCTACCCCTAGTTTCCCCTAAGGTACCCATGGCCTCCTGCAGGATAACTGGCAATTGAGCTGTGCATACCTCTTATCAGTGGGCCTCAAGGAATGTGATTATACTTCAATTGTAGGACTCCAAGAAAATAGAGAGTGACTTTTATTTTTAAGGATCTATTTATTGTGTGGCCTCTTTCTCTATCTGACCTCATATGAAATCAAGTCTTATATAAATGGGCCATCCCAGGAGCATATGTTCCAAGTGTTTGATTGCTCATGAGGTGGGGTGAGAGGCCCTAGATAAAATTTCGACAACCCTGGATCTTTGATTATATATAGTAGGAAAGAAATACAGTAAGATAAACAGCACCAGGAAGAATAATAACGTGTAGTGCATCCCCCTGTGTTTTCCGTGATGTCTAACTGGGGTCACGGCCTAGATTATCTGACTAAAGCCTTATGAAACACAAGTGAATTGCTTATTGACTGGAAGCTTAATGATTAAAGAGTCTTTTAATCATTATACCTGTGTCCTCCCCAGCTAACTCATCCTCCTCCACAGTTGCTATCAGAGAGAGCTTTTAGAATGGAGTCACTCATTTGCTTAAACTATTATCAAGAGTTTAGTGGGAAATCCAAGTATCTTACCATAGAATTCAAGATCTTGCTAATCCAACTCCATCTCCCAGGAATTCCTCCATCCCAGCCTCCTTGAGGATGCCTCTTTATCTGAAAATCGGGATTCTGCTTACCTGGCACCATCTCCTCTACCTTTTCTATAACTTCACTCTACCCATCCTCCACACCTAAATATCACCTCACTTCTAGACTTTCGAGCACATTTTTAATAGTTCCATTTCTGAATTTCTTGTATTCAGCTGCAATTATGTGTCCTCCTATGGTGTTGTTTACCTCTTATTCATCTTCTTAAATACTCTCCGGTATACAATAGTTATAGACATTGGTGAGTTAGTTAGTTGAATGAGTCCATAGAAAAACAATAATCCTAACTACTGGAAAGTAAAAAAAAAAAAAAAATGAAAATGGGTAATAGATTGGATAGATAAGTGTATGTGTGGAAAAGAGAAAGATACAGAGAGAGAGGAAATAGAATTTTTGCATGGGTAAGTAAGAAAATAAGCAACACATGGGTGGGGAGATGATATATGGATGGACACTTGGATGCATAGATAGGTAGATAGATAGATAGATAGATAGATAGATAGATAGATAGATACATACATACATACATACATACATAGTCAGATGATAGAAAATAGATAGATAGATGGATAGATAGATAATAGGTAGATAGATAATAGGTAGATAGATAGATGATACATACATACATACATACATACATACATACATACATACATTATAGATATGCATATATATATATATATATATATATATATATATATATATATATATATATACACACACACATAGATGGTAGATATTGAGTAGGTAGGTAGGTATATAAGCCAGATTTCCTAGGTCTTAAATCCTCCTCTTCTATTCCTCTAATGACTTAGACATTCTTCTTCTTAAAAGGAAGAAAAACTATTTGTTAAATCTAGCAGAACTGAGGAGCAAAATAAACAACCCTGAGATTTCACCTCACTCCAGTCAGAATCAAAGCACACACTGAAGGAGTTACAAAGATCATGTGTGAAGCTGAATCAAAAGGATGGACCAACCAGTGACGGCGGCTGCCAGGGATCCTTCCCATAATCAGCCACCAAAATAAACACTATAGCATATGCCAGCAAGATAATGCTGAAAGGGACCTGATATAGCTGTCTCATGGGAGGCTATACCAGTGCCTGGCAAACATGAAAGTGGTTGCTCACAGTCAGCTATTAGTTGGAACACAGGACTCCCAAGGAAGGAGCTAGAGAAAGTACCCAAGGAGCTGAAGGGGTCTTCAACCCTATAGGTGGAAGAATAACATGAACTAACTAGTTCCCCCTGCACTCATGTCTCTAGCTGCATATATGGAAGAAGATGGCCTAGTTGGCCATCATTGGAAGGAGAGGCCCCTTGGTCATACAGACTCTATATGCCCCAGTACAGGGGAACGCCAGGGCCATTACGTGGGAGGGGGTGGGTAGGGGAGCAGGGCGGGGATGCGGGAGGGTAAGGGGAAATTTCTGGATAACATTTGAAATGTAAATGAAGAAAATATCTAATAAAGAGAAAAAAATTCAGGTGACATCAGATGTGGGCGAGGATGTGGAGAAAGAGGAACACTTCTCCATTGCAGGTGGGATTGCAAGCTGGTACAACCACTATGGAAATCAGTCTGGTGGTTCCTCAGAAAACTGGACATAGTACTACCACTAGATCCAGCAATACTTCTCCTGGGCATATACCCAGAAGATGTTACAACTGGTAATAAAGACACATGTTCCATTATGTTCATACCAGCCCTATTTATAATAGCCAGAAGCTGGAAAGAGCCCATATGTCCTTCAACAGAGGAATGAATACAGAAAATGTGGTACATTTACACAATGGAGTACTACTCAGCTATTAAAAACAATAAATTTATGAAATTCTTGGGCAAATGGATATATCTGGAGGATATCATCCTGAGTGAGGTAACCCAATCACAAAAGAAGTCACTTGATATGCATTCACTGATAAGTGGATTTTAGCCCTGAAACCTAGAATACCCAAGATACAACTTCCAAAACACAAGAAAATCAAAAAGGAAGACCAATGCATGGATACTTCATTCCTCCCTAGAATAGGAAATAAAATATCCATGGAAGAAGTTGCAGAGACACAGTTTGGAGCTAAGACCATTCAGAGACTGCTCCACCCAGGGGTCCATCCCAAAATCAGCCACCAAACGCAGACACTATTGCATATGCCAGCAAGATTTTGCTGAAGGGATCCTGATTATCTTAGTCAGGGTTTCTATTCCTGCACAAACATCATGACCAAGAAGCAAGTTGGGGAGGAAAGGGTTTATTTGGCTTACACTTCCATACTGCTGTTCATCACCAAGGAAGTCGGGACTGGAACTCAAGCAGGTCAGAAGGCAGGAGCTGATGCAGAAGCCATGGAGGGATGTTCCTTACTGGCTTGCTTCCCCTGGCTTGCTCAGCCTGCTCTCTTATAGAACCCAAGACTGCCAGCCCAGAGATGGTCCCACCCACAAGGGGCCCTTGATCACTAATTGAGAAAATGCCTCACAGCTAGATCTCATGGAGGCATTTCCCCAACTGAAGCTCCTTTCTCTGTGATAACCCAGCTGTGTCAAGTTGACACAAACCTAGCCAGTACACTGATATAGCTGTCTCCTGTGAGGCTTTGCCAGTGCCTGGAAAATACAGAAGTGGATGCTCACAGTCATCTATAGGATGGAACACAGGGCCCCCAATATAGGAGCTAGAGAAAGTACCCAAGAGCTGAAGGGGTCTGCAACCCTATAGATGGAACAACAATATGATCTAATCAATACCCCCAGAGCTCGTGTCTCTAGCTGCATATGTAGCAGAAGATGACCTAGTAGGCCATCACTGGGAAGAGAGGCCCCCTTGGTATTGCAAACTTTATATGCCTCAGTACATGGGCATGACAGGGCCAATAAATGGGAGTGAGTGGGTAGGGAAGCAGGACAGGGGGACGGTATGGGGACTTTTGGTATAGCATTTGAAATGTAAATGAAGAAAATATCTAATAAAAAATATGTGGGATAAAAAACTAATAGATGACTTAGTTTCTATTCTGTTCATGAACCTTGCGCTGGCAAATCATTGTAGGATGTCCCTAAAGATGACAGAAGAAAAGCTCATTAGCTGGACACACTGGAAGATCCTACAACTTGAGCCAGTGTTTTCTTCCCAAAGATGCCCATAGTCCCGCAAACTCCATTTCAGGAGCAAACCAAATAGAAGTCTTCTGCAGCAATTAATTTCATTACAAATTAGGATCATATATTTGGGTACCTTTTACTGTCCACTACTCTTCTAACGTGCCCTAAAAATAAACATTTTAATGACTAAAGTGCCTGTAGACATCCTAACTGCATATTCCCTTCCTACAGAAAACCAACAAACGTACAATTTTTTATAAGAACTGGCCTTTTTTTTTTCTTCAGGAATCCCAGTGGGTATGATACATAGACTACTACTCCGGACCCTCACAACAGCTCCACAAGGAGGCCACTAGTGTTCATATCTCACTCTGTCCAGATGATGACATCAATTCCCAGAGAGGTTAAGCAGCTCAGACAAGGCCCCAGCTCTTAAGCAGTGAAGCTGTGTAGCATTATACATGTTTCTCCACAGTAGTAAGTAATTAAAGAAGTAAGAATGAATTTTTTTTTTATTAGAGTTAAATAAAATGACTTTTACTGACTACTTTTTTAAAGTCCATAAAGCCAGAATAATGGCACAGGCCTGTAATCCCAATGTCCAGGAGGGGAAGACAAGAGGAGAGAGTCTAAGGTTATCACATAGGACCTTGTGTTGTAAGGGAAACAAAGAAGGACATAGAAAGTGAGGAAGGAAGGGGGACATGAAGAAAAGAGGGACTAGAGAGATTGCTCAGTGGTTAGAGCACTGACTGCTCTTCCAGAGGTTCTGAGTTCAATTCCCAGCAACCACATGGTGGCTCACAACCATCCATGTAATGTGATCTGATGACCTCTTCTGGTGTGTTTGATGAGAGAGCTAGAGTATACCCATATTCATAAAATAAATAAATTTAAAACAAAAAGAAAGAAAGAAAGAGAGAAAGAAAGAAAGAAAGAAAGAAAGAAAGAAAGAAAGAAAGAAAGAAAGAAAGGAAGGAGAGGGAGAGGGAGGGAGGGAGGGAGGGAGGAAAAGGGAAGAAAGAATAAAAGAAGACAGCCTACAAATTGATTTTTTTTCTAACATGCTAGGCCTTCACTGTTCTAGACAAAAAAAGAAGAAGCATGGCAAAGTTTGTACTAGCTGCTCAATAATCCTTCCCCCGGCCTCCAGTACCTCCAAGCCTAGCCTTGCTTGCATTTAAGGAGCCTTAAAGAAAAGCTCGCAAATTTGAAGAAGACCAGGGAAGGGCATATGAAAAAGCTGGAGGTATGAAAGGGGAGGGAGACATGTTGTGATTATATTATAAACTCAACCATTCCCTCCTTGAAGGGCTCAGGGAATCTTGCCCTGAGGAAGCAAAAAGAACCTAAGAACCCAAGAGGATGAAGGACACCAAGAAAACAAGGCCCTCTAAACCAACAGGATGCACCTACGAACTCACAGAGACCCTGGCAGCACAGCACACACAGGGCCTGCACAGGTCTGCATCAGAGGGCGTCTTAGAGCTAAAAGGAGAAGACATGCTCATCCCTAACCCAAAAGCTATCTCCAATTGATAAGCACTTGCAAATGAAAATTTTGTTTCCCCCCAAGGGACTCTCACTGGGAAAACAAATAGCTACTGCAGTGTAGTGACTACTGCATCCCAGCAGTAGATGGCCAGGAGAAAAGAACTCAATGCATCTCTGGAGGTTCCTTGTCTCATAATGTCATGTCAAGACTTTTTTAAATCTTACTTTTAAATTTTTTATTTATTGTCTTTTATTCATACCTTTCTCTCTTTTTACCCTGTGGGCCCTTCACAGTTTAGTGGTTTATATGATTCCTAAATGTGTAAACAAGTGGGTCTGCGTCTATACCTTTTTATTATAACCTTTCTTGGGCTTTTTTTCTTGTGTTTGTTTTGTACAGAAATGTTATTCCCAGTACCTAAAATAAAGAAAAAACTCAAATGGCTATAGACTTACAAATGGATAAACAAATATCAGACATGCATGTGTACAGATGGACTTCTGTAGAGTTGGTTTTCCACAAAATCATTGAAAAGCAAAAGAAGCCAGACACCAAAGGCCACATGTATGACTCTGTGATGGCTAATCCTTATTTTCAACTTGGCCATGTTGAAAATTATTTAAGGAGATAATATTTCCAGAAAGGGGCAGCTGAAGAGGGAAGATCTGCCCTGGGTGTAGGTGACACCCTCTCACAGGTTGGGTGCTCAGACTGGAAAATATGGGGGGAGGGAGAAAGGACCTGAGTACCAGCACTCGTCTCTCCATGATTCTTGATCACCATGCAATGTTACCAACTACCCCCCACCACTGCCACCCCCTTCCTGCCATAATAAGCTGTACCCCCAAACCATAAGCTAGCATAAACCCTTCCTTCCTTAAGATGTGTTCATTCAGGGATTATATCCTTAAAGGTAACTAAAACAGATTCCATTGACATTAAATCCAGAAATAGAAAGAAGAATGGTAGCTTCAAGGTACTAGAGGGACCGAGACATGGAAAGGGGATGCTGGTGGGCACGTGATTCATCTTTTCAACAACAAAAATGTTCGGGAATTAGCCAGTGACAGTAGCTGTGCAGCCCTCTGAGTTGTACACCTTGAGAAGGCAATTTTATGACGATGAATTCTATCTCAATAAAAAATAAATATTTTTTAAAAGATTAGCCTCCACATAAGAGGTTCTGAATGCCCTCAAATTGGAAAAGATCCAGCATGAGAGGAATTTGATAGATGATTTTCTAAATTGGAAAACAGTCCAAAAATGTGCATATTATCACTTTGCAAAGAGTAGTGAAGCTGAAAGAAACTATTCTCGAGCATCAATAATAAATACATTTCAATCAATCACGCTAGACGGCAGAATTATCCTGCCTTTCCATGGAAAATTATATTATAGATTCATTGTCAGATGAAGAAGCGGTGACGGTATGCAGCCAGGGATTGTGGGGGAAATATTAGAGACTTGTCAAGAAAATAATAAAATCATCTTATTCTGCTGAGTTTTTATCCCGTTCATTGTATTTGTCAGTTAAATGAGTCATTTGTTACATCTATTTTTGTTCTAAATAAAAGCTTATTTCTGTATCTTAAGAAGGTTTAGGGAAGAAGGAAGAAGTCTCCTGAGCTTTTAATGTGATAGTTGAACCTGTAGGAAAGTCTTCTTCGTGAAATCCAGAGGGGCAAGATGTGTGGCCAGGACCCAGTTGTCTCTCATTCTGGCTATTCTCCCTTCTTTATTGGGTAGCAGGTGGGTGCCAGAGCCACTGAGAACAAAAATGGGGCAGATGCCTAGAACAGATTACTCTAGGAAGAGGCCTCTTACTGTTTTTGATGTTCTCAGACATGATCTACTCAGGGCACGTGTGTATGTCTCAGATAGGTGGCTGAGGCTTGCTCTGGGTTTAGTGCTTATGGACAGATCAGGCTACACAGAAGTCCCTAGAGTTGATTTATATCACCCAAAAGTTCTACAGCATGCAATTTGCTAATGCCAGAAATCTGTTTCAGTTCTTGGACTTAAATCTCCCATCAACAACCTAGC
>LR752861.1:27311-44143 GCA_902729485.2 Mus minutoides | reverse complement strand
CCCTTGGCTTGCTCAGCCTGCTCTCTTATAGAACCCAAGACTGCCAGCCCAGAGATGGTCCCACCCACAAGGGGCCCTTGATCACTAATTGAGAAAATGCCTCACAGCTAGATCTCATGGAGGCATTTCCCCAACTGAAACTCCTTTTTCTGTGATAATACCAGCTGTGTCAAGTTGACACAAACCTAGCCAGTACAAGCACAATCTTGGGCTCCTCCCGTACTTTCATGGGCTGCAGCGCGCCTTTCTATGCCAGGTCGGATTTTATCTCCTTTTCCTTCTTATTTTTCCTCGTTCTGATTTCCTGCATTGCTTTAGAAATTCTCTAATAATATCACAGATAGTAATTATACATGTGTTTAGTTCTCAAGCCTTCCACATATTACATTGCATTTAAAGCTGCATGTTCCATGGAGATAGGGTCTCTCATTTCCCCCAGGTGACCTGCAGTAAGGGTGGGACCCTGTTCCAGAATTAAACCAACATTGCTGTTTTCTTTGTCCAGGAGGTTCTGCTATGAGCACATGGTCTGTGCCCTGAGCACTGAGCCAGTCACAGATGGGCAGCAGATAGCTAGTTGCCAGCCCAGATCAAACTTGGGCCAAAGGAAAGGACCTTTGTGTGTGTATATATATATATATATATATATATATATATATATATATATATATATATATCACATTCATGAACTGAAACTTTCGTAAAATACAATACAATATGGTAATGTCAAACGTGTCTGGAACTGACAAAATGGCCCAGTTGGAAGTGCTTGGCATGTGAGCACAAGGACCCAAGTTCAGATCCCTGGAGCTCACATAAACGCTGGGACCAGCTACAAATATCTGTAACCATAGGTTTGTGGATGAAGGCTGGGTAGAGATCAGAAGGGCTTACTGACAACGAGTGTAGATGAATCTTTGCACCTCTGGTTTAGTGAGATGCGGCGCGCCTCCCTGCCTCTGTCGACCAGCAAGAAAGTCACGCCACCACCGGGATCTTCTCAGTCAGCTTTATTCAGGAGTGCCTTGCTTGTAGATTCCCGGGACCCAGGACAGCAGCAGAGCTGCTGCTTTTATACTCTCCCAGGGAGGGGGAGGGGGTGTCATAGTGGATGCGGATTGGTGCAGCAAGCCACACCCATTAGCATATTGCCCATTCATTGGTGTCACAAGCAGTGCCTCATTAGCATATTTTCCCTTCGGGAGGGGCTACTGCTTGAGGAGGGCATGAGGAGAGAGCTGCGCATGCGCACTAGGCTCTCCTCCCTGGCAGCCTGCTGGTCCTGCGCCATCTTGTAATGGGGTGGAGCCGCGGCAGCCTTCCCTGAGCTCAAGCGGCTCGGGTGCCCTTTCGCCGGCGGTCAGAGCCAGGCAGCGCGTCCGCAGGCGGTCAGAGCCAGGCGGCGCCTCCTACAGTGAGAGACTCTGCCTCTGAAAGTAAGGTGCAAAGTGACTGAGGAAGACAGTGAATAGTTACCACTGCCCTCCACATACATGCCAGTCTGGTATGCATACACGCACATACAGTGAAGTTCTTGTAGTTGATGAAATTACCTTGACTTGATCAAGTATTAGTTAATTTATAACCAAGCATGGGCAGGGCCTCCTTGGAACGGGGTATTGGTGAGTGATCAGTTCTGGTTCTAGATCCTGTCGAGAACTGAAGCATCCTATCCCACATTGATTGATCGATATGAGCGCTGCCTGGTCGGCCTTTGCCACATTGGTGGGAATGGCAGAGCAAACATTAATCATGTCTGGGATCAGCACCTTAGACTCCACAGTCTGTATGTAGCCACTCACAGCTAGGTTCTAAGTCACCAGCAGGGATTCCCACCACGGAGACCTAAGCTGCTTCTGTGTATTGGGTTAAAGCATCGCGCTCTTCATCTCTAAGGCCCCAGCCTTAGAGGGGTGGGGGTGGGAGGAGGGTGTGGTAGAGCACGTGCAGTAATAGGAAGTCTGATGGGAATGGGTTGAACAGTTTGACATGGGAGGTGGTTTTTCTTTTAATCAAATGCTTGCGTAGCAGGTGTCCCCGGTCGTTTCTAGTTTGTTAAAGGTGCTGGAGCGAATGTGGTGTGGCTCATGGTGCGTTTTAAACTTCCGGAGCTCTGATGAGATAACTCCGGAGTGTAGGGAAGGGGTGAGAACCAGTGAGGATGGGCAGCGTGGTTTCCAACCGAATGTTCGCAACAGTATTTTTTTCTTTGTTCTGATTTTCACTTTAAAGTAATTTTAGGTTATTTTAAACAATAAGAAAGGATTCCTATGGTGAGTAGAGTTCTCAAATGCCCCTCCCCCACCTCCCCTTAACACCCTAAGCCTCCTTCACCACAGAGTGGTTTTTTTTTTTTTTTTTGGTTTTTCAAGACAGGGTTTCTCTGTATAGCCCTGGCTGTCCTGGAACTCACTTTGTAGACCAGGCTGGCCTCGAAATTAGAAAGCCTCTGCCTCCCGAGTGCTGGGATTAAAGGCGTGCACCACCACGCCCAGCAGAGTGATTCTTTTGTAACCAGGAAATCAACATTGGTGCGAAATTGCTGTGAAGACCTTCTTCAGATGCCTATGGGGTTTTCCACTTTCTCAGACACATGTATTTTGTGGTCCACGATCCCTCCCAGGAGCACAGACTGTGTTTAGCTGCCATGTTTTCTCATCTCCTCAAATCTGTGATAAATCCTTAGCCCGACCACCTCTCAACTTCTTGACATCTGGACCACTTGTTACTGCTCAGTTATTCTGGAGTCTGTCTCTCTTCTGGAGTTTGTCTGCTCCTGTGTCTGACATGTGGAGGGTTGGAAGTGTGCTGACCCTATCACAGTAGAGATGTCAGGAAGTCCATGCAGCCATCGGATGTTTTACTGCTGATTTCCACTTGAAGGAGGTGCCACCTAGGGTTTCCCACAGTAAACACTGTATCATCTGAGATATCACATGGGAAATAACGGAGACTATGCAGAGTCTCTGCTTCTCATCTACCTTCAACCTCAGGTTCTATTATCCACCATTCTAGGGCCTCCAGTCTACTCCCTGCATTGTAATCCTGTCAACCATCTGAGTTTACAAGGAGGTGGTAGCCGAGACTCCTGCTCCAGCCGTTTCTTTTCTTCCCTTGAACAGCCTTTGCCCTGGACTGTGGTTCTGGCTTGGGCCCCTCACCCCATCTTTGTCCCAATTTGACTTTTCCAATGAGGCCATTTTGACTCTCCTGTTTAATAATACCACAAGTCACCGTCTCTAGCATCCTTGCTCCCTCGGCCTCCTTCCCCAGTGGCCTTCTTGTCACCACACCTGTCTCCTCACAGTGAGACACAGGTCGCCTCCCCTGGATGCATCATCTTTAGCTCCTTGTGATTCTGACTTTAGGACGGCATAACAGCCATTCGGAAACCATCCTTTGCTGCCGGGTAGAGGAAGGAGCCGACAAAGGCGCTCTGCTAGATCCAGCTTCCCTAAGCTAGCTGTAGAGCTTGGGGTTATGGGTTCTACCACTTACCAAGTTGATCATACTTTAGACCGTCACTGTCTTACAGAACAAAATCATCTGATGTGTCACCGTTTTAGGCAGTTTTGTACCATAAACTGTCCTTTTCCTATCATCTTTTCTGTGATTGTTTTTTTTTTCTCTCTGGGGAGTTACAGTGCACATAAAGTCACTACTTCCTCATGGTCAACATTTTGACTTTGGACTAATAGCTTCACCTTTTCTGTGACTCATTTTCTTGATAAACTGAGACTAATAAATCATAGGTTTGCCGTAGGGATGAAATAAGAAACGACACGTGAAGCACTCAGCAAGGCGCGGTGTGCCGTGGGCATTCAGTGAGTGGCAGCTGCTGTTATTATTATCTTGCTTTTATGCATGCATTTTAGGTACGGCACAAAATCGTACTTTCATTTGTCTCATTTTGACAGTCTACCTGTCTCCTGACCTATGTGTACCTAAATTTCAGGAACATTTTCACTACCCGTTCATTACTGCTCGCCTTTCAAGAGTCTCTTACCTCTTTGCATTGTCTCAGTCCCTGGGACCTGATGCCTCTAAACTACAATAAAATGGAGCTAGCAGTTGTTGTACATTGGAAGGCCGACTAGTGAAGGACAGCATCAGAGTTTTCTGTTCTAACTCTGTATCTACTCTGTATCTGCATACATTTTCGAAAGGCCTGCTCTATAACAGATTTAAACGTAAATAGTATTAGATACATAATTTAACCTCTTTTTTCTGAAAATAGATGAATACACACACACACACAAAACAAAAACAAACAACCCACATTAAATGGCAGTATTGCGAGGCTCTTCCGAGATCCTGGACCTATTCTCTTGCATGCTGTTCTCATCTCTTTAAATGTAGCTGCTACAAGACAAGCAAAGCAAACCCACCTCAACAAAAACCAGTGAGTTCCTTTGGGTGGTGGGCAGTTCTTCATAGGAAGCTATGCATTTGTGGGGAGTTCAGATGAGAGCTTTGGTAGCTTGTTGTATGCATTTGTAGTCAAGATTGGTGCTGGCCATTGTCGTTCCTTCCAGGCTATGTAGTGGGAAAAACACTCTTTGATAGCCCTTCTGAATAGTTCACTGTGGAGAGCCCAGACACCCCCTCCCTAGCCCATGCCTCTGCCCTGTAGAACCTTTGTTTTTTGCACGCAGAGCTAGATGAGGGCCAGAAGAGAAGGGACTTGGAATGTAGGAGTGTGACCAATGCACTGAAATACCCCAACAGTTATGATCAAGTTAGTGAGTTGACAAACTACATTTCCAGTTCGCTGTGACTGGGAGAAAGGCCAGAGCTAAATTTATTCTTCAGTTGTACTAATTGAGGTGAATAGATGTCTCTTCTGGCTTATCTCTATTTTTAATGGTTTGAAGGTCTCAGTTGTTCTTACCAATTCTTTCATTATCCTAAGTATACCCTCAGATATTAAGAATATGAGACTTGAGAAGGGTTGGTTTCAGGTGTCTGGTATACATTTAAGTAGAGCTCCTCTTGGAATTATAGGCCAATGTCAGTCTGTCTGTCTTTGGTCATTGCCCAGGAAAGCCAAGGAGAGGGTGCTATGCAGAGTATACAAGGGTGTCAAACTCTGGAGCACAGAATGTTGAGGTGGTGAGACCCAAACAGAAGGCCTGATACATACACGCACACAGAGCAATGACCTCTCCTGCCTTACTCAGCACAACGACTCCAGTGCTTCCTCTAGGGCCTCTGTAGGCCTGATACATGCACGCACACAGAGCAATGACCTCTCCTGTCTTACTCAGCACAATGACTCCAGTCCTTCCTCTAGAGCCTCCGTAGGATGTGGGTTTGAATGGCTGCATTAATGGGAGGAGCTTATGGCCAGGCATAAGATCATTCCACAAGGGTTATTGATGTAGCAGTGTTAGTTATGTTCTCCTGAGCATTTTGGAATATTCCAGAATACAAAGGTACTAAAGGAATGTGCTGGTTAGTTATAGGCAAAGGTTATAGTCATTGTGATTTAGGGGATGGGGAGGGACAGTTTAGTGTATTTACATGGGAGAGGTCTGTTGGTAATATGGTCTACTCAGCCCCTGGGGAGTTGGATGGTCCTTTGTAGGTCATCGATGCATGTGTACCAGGTTAGTGGCAGATGAAGCCAACTGGATAGCTTACCCTCTGCGTCTCTAAGGTGCTGGAGAAGGTGGCTGAGCATGGCAAGGGCGCAAGCTGCAGGATCAACGTCATGTTGCCATCCACACAGCTTTTGTGGAGAAGTAAGAAGGGCCTCACTTGTGGTTTGCTCTTCCGTGAGGGGAGATTTGATCCCCTACTATGACGGTTCTTAGGGTGCTGGTTTTCCCATCCAAAAACCCTTTGAAGGGAGAAGGTCTGGTTACAAGTTAAGGCCTTTTAGGGACCAGCTTTTAGGTGCCTGTGACACCAGGTCAGAATACTATGGAGAGGATGAAGGCCCCAGTAAGAAAACTACAGCCTCGACAGAACATGCTAGAAGGACAAAGGGAATGTCACCCACAGAGCCACTCATCCGTAGGAGAAATCGAAACGAATGGACTTGTGTTACGTAAAGCAGAGATAGGGTCTGGAAAGGTCGGTGTAAGCACAGCGCCTCCGGGTGAGTCTGTAATTTGGGAGGGGTAACTGGTAGGCAAGGAGGACATTTGGGTTTAGAAACTCTGAGCTGAAAGCTATAGCCCATCTCGGAATGGGCAGCAGCTATGGAAGAAGGGTAGGTAGAAGCTCAGGTGAAAACGTGAGTTGGCAGGTAGGCACTGGGGCACCGCTGTGACAAATGACAGGATGACAGCACAAAGTGGTGGCTTCTGTTTATTAGAAAGAGCGGGAGTCACAGGCGAGGGATTGTCTTCACCTTTTACCTTTTTGTTGTGGTTACTAAGTTTCCATCAGAAAAACCCACGCTCAGACCCAAGGGAAAGGCGTCCTTGCTCCTGACAAGCAAGAGGGCCTCACACAAAACACCCAATGTTCCAGCCATCCTCCTCCAAACCATGCTAATTTACCTCAAATTTCTTTCACAGTTCTCATTAGGCTCATGCAGTAAATAAATTAAGTACATTTCCCACTGGGAGTTTTTTTAGAAACACTTAATGAAGTAAATACCACAGGGTTAGGCCAGAGGGGAGCCATGCTACTGGGTTATTTTTAGCATACACTTCCAGTTTAATGTTTGTTCGTTTCCTCTGATCTGTGCTAGAGCCTTAGCCTATAGATCGTGTGGTTAGGACCCCAGGGCCTTAGCCTATAGATAGTGTGGTTAGGAGGACAGAGGATCCTGGTGAAAGAGATTTGGTTTTAATGTTTAGTGTGTGGAACCAAGGGAAACCTTTTTTTCCCAAAGTTCAGTCTGGAATTGTCTCTCTAAACAGCAGAAGAGCTGTATCTGGGATAACTGAGGAGATGTAGTGTTAATTCTTAACCCCAAATGCTTGGGAAAATACTTTGTTTATTTTAATTATCTTCCCTTTCAAGAAACTTAAAATAATTTTTAAAAATTAAACATAATTTAATCATTAGAGTTAAGAGAGCAACTTGCAGTCTTGAAGGGCTTTGACTCACTTGGAGAATTAAATAATTGTATCATAAACATGCATAGGTGTTGTTAATCGAGATTCTGATTAGTAATACAGTTCATTTTAAAAACAAAACAAAACCCAATAACCTCAGTCTGTGAATAACCAAAAACAGCTGCTGAAGGTGCCAAAATAAATTAAAAAATTTTTTTTTCAAATGAAGACAATGCAGAAGTACAGAACAGATGAATTGTGGCCAGGGACTATCTGTCTGGGGGAAGTTGCACATTGTGATTAACTCACTGTCCTAGGAACTTAAGAATTAACAACATACAGAGCTAAAGTAAATGGCTGCAAGCTTTCTGCATTGTGAAATCGTTCCTTCCATAGGGGCTTGTGATTTTCCAGTGCTCTGCTTTTTAAGAGCTCAGGAGTTCGTTCTGAAGCTGGAAAAGAAAAAGGAAAGATGATTTTCTCTTTGTCCGGAACTCTGTGATACGTCTGTTGCTGTCTCCACAGGAGCGGCGGTTCTCATTTTAACTGGAGACTTGTTGTGAAGCTTATCCAGCCTTTTTGCAATCTCCAGGTAATCAGAAAGTATGGGAAAGTGTAACTGGAACAAAGTGGAACACGGCAGTATCCAAAGTTTCAGGCCAAACTGGGTAACCCCTCAGAGAAGAGTTTGACAGCTGTAACCATTTCATCTCACCAGGCCTCAGTGCTCCTGAGTGAGAACACTTCCGTTAGAAAGATCAACAATTAGATGCCGTCTCTATCGCACCGAGTATGGAGCTGAAATGTCCCTGACACGAATAATAAGGGGGCTTGTTTGACATTTAACAGTTTAATTAATTTGTTCTCCACCATGGATTTTCAGCATGCTGTCTCTGTAGACTTGAGCTGTTTTTCTTTGGCTTTTCTTGGGGGTTGCTATGTCATCTTTCTTCCCACATGCCAGGCGACCTCCATCTTGGTCCTCCTCTCTCTGGTCTTTGAAAGCTGGTGAAGGAGTCTGGCGGAGGAAACAGGGAAACACAGTTTTGCTCTGTTTTAGAAATGCAATGCTTTTTCTTATTATCAAACAAAAGTATGAGCATTGTGTCACCCAGCATCCTGAGGGCATCTTCATGGGCCACGTGCTGTCATGCCCCGTGTGTGGTATAACCATATGCGATATTTCTCGCACATCACCGTTGGAACCGTTTCCCTACACCTTCAAGAGATGTTCTGTATTAATGTGGAATAGGCAGTGCTAGTTTTGAAAATAAAACACATAATGATTGCTAAAGGTCACTTGTAACCAGCTGCTGTGAGGGTAGGAGGGATAATCCAGAGTGGCCACAGAAAGCAGGAGTCTGCTGTATATTTCTGCCAACACAAATAGACTCTTAAACTCAGTCAATTAAATTAAATTATTTACTCTTAATTGCTCTATACAAACCTCCTGGTCCCCTACCTGAGACCACTCTACTTTGCAAAGAAATTGTTAAATAACCAAAGACACATGGAAAAGCTTCCACCTCTGGGCCATGAGGCTCGGCAATCCTCTATGCATTCCAGAATATGTCCTTCACTGGTGAAGAGATGTGTGTCTGATGGGTGGGTCATAGCTAGGTAGAGATTCTAAGCTGAAGTCAATTTAGTGTCCATCCGTGACAAGCATGAGCAGGAAAAGTGTCCTTAGGACATGCCATGCCTAAGAGGCGACTCCAGCAGCAAGCTGAACTCTAACAAGAAAATACAGACTCCAGCTTTGAAGAGATCAGTATAAGTCTCCCAGATGACACTTCACTTATTGTCTGATTTTATTTTACAATGGTAGCCAAGATATAAAACAGGTGTCACTAACATACTGTGCTGTTTCAGGGACGAATGCTGATGAGGATGCAGTGACACGGGTTTCACTGTTATTAAGCTTCTAAAATGGATAACGTTTTAATGCTCTCACATAGCTCCACAAGATGCTTCAGCCTAACGGAGAGCTTGCAAAGTTGAAATTGACTACTATTGTGTGTCTTGGGCTTGTTAAAGCTGTCCTGGACCCATGGTGAAAGAGATTGCTTCCTTCGTCAGATGGAAATTGAACATCCCCCCCACCCCACAAACAGGTGTCTGTAAATAAGCAGGGACACCAACCATGCCTTTGGCACAGAGTCTGAAGCCAGGATGTGTGTTCGTAGAGTGTTTGATGTGTATCACATAAAGGCTTCTTTTCTAAAACTGTTTTGCAATTAGCAATTTTGAACCTGTCCAGTTTCCATAATGATTTTTTTTTTTGCCTTCCTCTGCCTCTGAACTTTATCCCCAGGCCTATATCCATTTTTAAGTGCTCCATCTCTGCCTGAAGATGCCGTAACTCATGCATAGCAAAAGATTGAGTATACTTTCATGAAGATAATTAAATGTAAGCCTTGAGTGACTTCCTTTTATCACAAACATTTCAGAAATGAAAAGGGTTTTAAAAAATAATAACAAACCAACCAAAACTTGACGTCAGGCACAGGAGAGACATCTTTACTTATTGTTTTTTTCCCCTGGCGGTACTGACGTTGTGTTTATAGAATCCAACATGAGCCCCAGACGGCACAGTGAAGATAGTTAATCTTCATCCTGTTCAAGAGGAAAGCAAAGCACCCTTAGTCATTATGCATATTGTGTCCCTCATTAATATTAACCAGGCATATCATCACGGATGCCTCACACTTAGTCTCTGTGTGTAGATGGGATGCTGCTGCTCAGGTTAGCCCCCAAATCCTCAAATGCTGCTCCTTCAGCTTCCTGCGTAGCTGTAGCTCCTCACACACCGATGTGCCCGGCGCTGCTTCGAGATTGGAAGAAGCATCCTTTCCATTCAGCGGTGGCCCTGATAACTGCTCCTCTTAGTTCCTATGCAGCACGACCCAGTGGGCAGAGCACTGGGATTCGATTCAGAATATGCACATAAGGACTGACTCTCCTGGTTATACAAGTCCAGATTAGACACGTAGTACATCTAAACTTGTTTCTGTAGTGTGTACCATGGGAATGAAAATACCTTCTAGCTTCCTGGGGTTGTTTGAGAGAGAATGTACCAGACAGTCATTGTGGTAAACCATATGAACATTGTTAAGTGTTCCTCCAATGTAGATATAAAAAGCGCTGCTATACTGGCTAGTTTTGTGTCAACTTGACACAGCTGGAGTTATCACAGAGAAAGGAGCTTCAGTTGGGGAAGTGCCTCCATGAGATCCACCTGTGGGGTATTTTCTCAATTAGTGATCAAAGGGGAAAGGCTCCTTGTGGGTGGGACCGTCTCTGGGCTGGTAGTCTTGGGTTCTATAAGAGAGCAGGCTGAGCAAGCCAGGGGAAGCAAGCCAGTAAAGAACATCCCTCCATGGCTTCTGCATCAGCTCCTGCTTTCTGATCTGCTTGAGTTCCAGTCCTGACTTCCTTTGGTGATGAAGAACAGTATGGAAGTGTAAGCTGAATAAACCCTTTCCTCCCCAACTGCTTCTTGGTCATGATGTTTGTGCAGGACTAGAAACCCTAAGACACACTGCACACTTTATCTCCTGTGTGTCTCACAATGACCTTATGTAGTAGGGACTATTGTTATGCCAACCCTGTAGATGGGAATACTGAGGCATAGGGCCATTGGACAAGGGGCAAAGCTACTTGATTTGAATGCAGTAGATCCTTTTCCAGAACTGGTGCTCTCAAGTTTCCACAGAGGCGGGTTGTCTGAGAAGATTGCTCGTGTCTACGGCAGCATGTGAGGGAATGGGGGACTGTGTCTTCTGATGGAACTGGCATCAGGGTCTGTGAAAAAGCCAAGTCAGTGATTCTGCAGTGTAAGTCCTTTTCGTCTGTGTAGGCCAGTGACCCTTAGTGAGACTGGAGGTGGGTTATGAGAACTAATGGGGTCTACAGATGGGTTTGGGCTCCTTGGTTCTTCCCACACTCTAGAGACCCTTTATATGCGTCTGTTCAGGGGTCCCAAGTGAAGAGTGTTAGCTATCCAACCCCTTCAAGAAAAGTTCTGTGCTTAGAAGAACCACTCCATTTTAATACCACCAAGTCCAGGAACCCATCACCCAAGTCATATCCAAGTACAGATATGACTCTTTAAGTATAGGTCCCTTAGGATAGAGTCTCCCCATCTGTAAACCTGTAAGGCATAGTGAGAGCTATTTCATGCACGCATCTATGATGCTGGGATAAACATTAGATGATTGCTGATGATGATTCTATTAAGAAGTGACATCAGCAGGAAACCGTAGGATTAATTGTGGGTCTGTATAGCTAGTCAGTCTGGTGTTTATTGATGAGTATGAGGTAGAGGCTAAAGGCTCGGAGTTGCCTCTTGTGGCAGTCGGCACCTTCAGAGTTCCCGGTTCTACTCAAAGCGTTCTCTTACTTACCTGTAAGGAATGTTTATGTCCACAATGGAGTTACTTTGTTTTCCTGCATTCTACCAACAAAGACGTTAGGGGTCTGAAGGTGTCTTCATTTTAGAAGTGTGTGGTAAAACACAGAACTAAAATGTATCATGTGAACTGCTCTGCTGTTGATCCGTGCTCTGCCTCCACATTGCTGAACAACCCTTTTCAGACGGAACTAAAGCAGCTCCTCAAAAACAAACAAACAAACAAACAAACAAACAAACAAACAAAGGAAAAAAAACCTGTGGATTTACTGTGCATTCTATGGCTGAGGAGCCCTTTTTTTCTTTTGGGTCCTTGTAATGCTACTGCAGGACAAGATGATTCAAGTACCCAGAAGGTACTTGTTTATCAGGGAAGGTATTCTGGGCATGATCTTAAACCTTCAGAAATTTTTGTCTGCCTGGGAGGGTTTATATTCAGTAAATCCTTCTGAATTCTTTCATTCACATTCAGAGGAGACACCTTTGTTAGGCGATCCTTCCTTGACAACCTTGCATCTAATCGTTACCTTGAAGGCATGTCTTAATTTGAAAAGTATTTCCTGTCAAGAGGTTCTGAGAATAAGAAGCAGTTTTTTTTAACCCAACAAGTTCTAGATAATTCTTGATAATTCCTGATAATTCCTCTGCATTGTACATGGAAACCTAACAGCTTGCTTCCCATCTTCCCTCGCTTACATTTGGATGTGTGAGTGTTTGTGTGTGCACATTGCCAGTCTCAGCTGGGTGCTGTGCATGGGATATGTGTTGGCCAGAGGTCAGCCTCTAGTGTTGGCAGTCAGGGATCATCCACATTGTGTTTCCAGACAAGGCCTCTTCCCAGCCTTCCACTTTATGCAAGAAGAAGCCAGTGAACACTTCCAGTGTTCTCCTGGGGGAAGTTCCTTAGGTAGGTCACAAATCTATACACTTTTCTTCTTCTCTTTTCCATCATGGACAGGGCACAATACTGCCAAATTTTAAGCCACCATTGAGGGATCTTTCTTCCAGTTCCAATGACATTTGCATGTTCCTTTGCAGTCCTGAGGATTGAACTCAGGATCTCACACAAGCCAACACTCTGCCAGCAGCTCTACCCACAGTCCTATAGTCTTGACTTAAGCCCTTGTCTTAGGCTTCCTGGGTCCTGCTCTCATACCAAAGCCTTGTATTTTAGATTTGGTCAGAATGGCCTCACACTTTTGGGAATGAAATCTGTTCTTGTTATGTATGCTGCAGTCAAAATAAAACATATCAAGCTGGAGAGATTTTAGAGCACAGAGATTGGATTTGACTCACTGAGTCTACAGACCGAGTTTGAGACAAATAATGCCTGAATGGCTCCTCACTGCCAAATGATCAACTCTGGGGCCTCTGCCGAGGCTGGGAGGTCTGGGACTAAGATGGCTTTCTGGTTCATATCTCTGCTACCTAAGCTGAGATGGCTTAATGGTAACTTATTTGGGACTGTAGAGCAGAGTGCCTAGTGTTTTGAGAGGGCAGATGAAGGAGATGCAAGTCTCCTCCGTCACTCTTAGTAACCCAAGGACTCATCCCAGACTTTTAGACACCGGTGGTTTGAATGATATTGGCCCCCTTGGGCTCATATGTTAGAATACTTGGTTTCCAGTTGGTGGATCAGTTTAGGAAGGATTAGGAGGTGTGGCCTTGTTGTAGGAGGTGTATCACTGGGGTGGGCTTTGAAGATTCATGCTTGTGGATCAGGATGTAAGCTTTCACCGACTACTGTGCCAGCACTATGCCCACCAGCTGCCATACTCTCTGCCATGATGGTCATGGACTCTAGCCCTCTGCAACCATGGGCCCCACATTAAATGTTATCTTTTATAAATTGCCTTGATCGTGGTATTTTTTTCATAGCAGCAGAAAGATAGCTACGACAGTGACCAATCCAGGATTTGTGGCTTTGATCTGAAAAGTTCTGGACTTATGAAGGTGAGTTGGAGATTTTATTAAAGTTTGTTTAAGATAGAATCAAGCATGGAGATTTAAAAGACAGAGAAAAGATGAGACACAGTCAAATATGGATCTGGGCTTCTCAAAAGAGAGCTGTAGAAAGTCAAACATACACAAGCAAGTATGGTATTGGTTCCTCAAGGAAGTGTAGCTTATTGCTTTCTATAATTGTTATATATAGGACTTTGGTACAGTGTGAATTACAGTCTTCAGAGGTTTTCTAAGAAACATAATATGATGATCAAGTGGTTCCTGAAGGGCCTCTGACAGCATCATAATTAGTAAGGTAAAAGTGTAACTTATGGGGAAGGGTGCTAAGAAAGCGAGGCCATCTTTCCTACAACCAAGATAAACCTGAGAGTCTCAGGATCTATCTGCAGCAAGGACCGTGTCTCCATCCAAGATCTGTGCACATTCAGACCTTACCCCTGGTTCACTGTTACTGTGATATAAACTATTTATATAAAAAGAGCATTAATCTGGTGGCATCTATCTTCACAACAGATGTTAATTTTTTACTTCTCAACTGGTAAGAGGCCTCAACCAGAATTTTGGAGTAAGAACCTTCTCCCCTATCCCTTGTCCCCATAATTTTCTCTACCCTTCTGTCCTGGCTCCTCCCCTCTGTGTCTTAAGGCTTGCTTCATAATACTGCTGAATTTTGATTCGGAGAGTGCCAAAAGAGGCCTCTGGAGAGCGAGCATTCCCAACGGAGCAGACACAAGCTGCCTGACCTTTCTAGTTGGGCCTCAGATGCCAACATTTGCCCAGATTAGGGATCTAGGAGCCATCTCTTGACTGGAAGAGGAGTCTTAGGAAATTTGGTGGTGTTTTAAAGCCACAACAGGGTGTTAGAATTTAAGAGTAATTCAAAGCATCCTTGTGGTCTAATAACTTTATCCTTACCCTTCCTCCTTAGATCCAGGAATTTCTCCTTCCAAGATCAATCTTGGTGGTTTGGGGGTATTTTATTTAGGATAGGAATACTCATGTCTAAAGGTGTGTTATTAGGAATTATCTTCATCTTCCTCCTCTTTTTCTTCTCATTTAATTCTTTCTGCTTCCTTATCCTCTTTTTCCTTTCTCTGCTTGTCTCCCTTTCCTGTCATCTTCTTCATCGAATAACAGGCATCTTTTGGTATTCATATTTTGTTCTTATCCTTCTGGTTACAGTTAGCTCTAAATCACATGAGATCCACAATATATCTCAGGCTGAAGAAGTCCTTAAGGAGGACATGAATACAGCAAAGAAAATAAATGCATCAAAGTCTAGAATGAGTGTGAGCGGATTTTCATTTAGGAGTGCTCAGTTACAATCAGGAGAGAGGGAGGGGGAGGAAGTTTAATAAAGCTCTATGCCGTCTGCTGCTATACTTTCAGGGAGATAAATGAGCACGTGATGAGCTCCCAAGTTCCCCAGGGAGAGCCAGGGCCACCAAGAGGAGGAAACGGCCACCTTCACATAAGCTGCCCTTACACTGTCACGAAGCATGACTGGCAATGAAAGAGGTGTGTTGGCCGAAGACTCTGAATCACTGAGTTTAGAGAAACGTAAAAGGGCAGCAGCACTTTCCAGAGCTCTTTTGCGTCAAGTTTCTGCCATCTGCACTAACAGAGGAACCCAGTTAAGTGGGTCCTCAGAAATAGTTTTGTCTCTGAAGGTCGTGCTCTGCCAGCTTTGTGTTGTCTGAGCCCACAGTGAGGTGCACTAGTGAACTGGGGTCTCGAGTGTCGGGAAAGCAGCGTGTTCTGCACTGATATTTGAAACCTCATACTGATCGTCCATGTGATGGGGCAGCAGTTTTGCTCTAAGTCGGAGGACTAGGGAGCACAGGACGTAAAGCAAATTGCCTTAATAACATTTAATAGGGATTTTAAAATGGCACTTTTTAATCTACCCAGTTGCTGGTTTCAAATTGGCACACAGAAGCTTATCATAGTTTAAAGTATTAGCGCCAACTTGATGTCTTGGGCTTTTCTGTTGTGTGCTCTAACTCTAACTCCTCCCACGTGTTCTAGTCTATCTTCCTTGTTGTCCTGGAAACCCAGAGAGACTTCAACCTACCTTATTTACCTCTACATAGTAAACAACTATATATATTTGGTGAAAGAAATGAGCTAGCCACCAGAGCTTGAGAATTCTGCGCTTTTGCTGTTGACTTTTCATAGAATAAAGGAATTCTTATTTTTGCAGTTATGTCTATTTTACTTTATACTCCAAGAATAACATGTACACCTCCATTATCTCTTTTCTCATTGTAGCTGTTTGCTCCCTGATAGGCAAAGTCTATGTCCTATCCATCCAAGGTCCATCAGATCTGGCACAGCCTATGTCCTATCCATCCTCAGTCCATCAGATCCCTCACAGCCCATGTTCTATCCATCCATGGTCCATCAGATCCCGCAAAGCCCATGTCCTATCCATCCTCAGTCCATCAGATCCGGCACAGCCCATGTCCTATCCATCCTCAGTCCGTCAGATCCGGCACAGTGCCTGGAATCAAGCAATGTCTAGAATGGTTAAATGAGTAAATGATTCTTTTACACCCTGTCTTTTAAACAATAGACATTCCGTCTCCCAAGATCTTTTTAATTTAAGCATGAGTGCAGAGTATCATAATAAAATAACCAATTTAGCTTGTTAAGAATCCCTTTGTATTATTTTCATTAAATATTCATTTAAACCCTTTTACTGTATGTGAGGATCAGTGAGATTAAGATATTTAGCACACTTTAATATAGTAATACTAGTAACGTCAAGAGCTTTTTCAGGCACTTACACTAATGTTTCAGGTAGCTTTGTTTCAGTCTACCCTCCGAGGCCCCAGATGTGGGGCCAGTGGTCTGAGTCCTGGCATAATCTGAAGGTCTGGAAACTAGGAGCTCTGATGGTGAGGAGGAAGAGAAGATGGATGTCCCAGCTCAAAGCATGAGCAACTGCTCCCTTTCTCTATGAGTTTTGTTGTCCCTGTCCTATTCAGGGATCCACACAGGTGAGGACAGCCTTCTTCCTTAGCCCTCCAATTCAAATGTTAATCTCCTCTGGAAACAGCCTCACCCTCATCCCCAGAAATAAAGTTTTACTAGCTGTCTGGATATCCCTGCACCCAATGCAGTTGATACAGAAACTCCATCATAATGAACGCCTCCACATTTTCTTTTTAGAAGTAAAGAGTGTTGCTAAGCCCTACAATTCATCTTTCTAGAATATATAATTCATTGGCTCTTAATATGTTCGAAGGGAGGCACAGCCCATTGCAGAACAATCTTAGAAGCAATTTTGTAACATTTTATCACTCACAAAGCAGCTCCATCCATCCCTATTACTCCTGCCCACTTCCATGCCGCTTTCAGACCCAGGGCAGTTGGCTCCAGGTCCTGATGTCCTTAGTCGGTATGCTCAGAAATGACTGGAGCTTTAAGAAGCAGAAGTT
>LR752861.1:0-27211 GCA_902729485.2 Mus minutoides | reverse complement strand
ATGCCTCTGCCTCCCGAGTGCTGGGATTAAAGGCGTGCGCCACCACTGTTTTTTAAGGCTAGCTTTAGGTTCCCAACAAAATTAAGCACAGGATGCGACGTTCTTGTTTGTCCCTGCCTACCTGCTGCACAGCCCCCTTCCGTCATCAACAAGCTTCATCTTTGGTTTCATTTCTTATATTCATGAGCCCATGTTGCTTACCTTGGGTTTGCTCTCCATGCTGTCAGTCCCATGAGTTGTGATGTGTATAAGGACGTGTGTGTCCACCATTATGTTATCACACAGAAGAGCCAGACTGTCCTGGAAACTGTGCTGTATTCATTCCCCCTGTCTAATTCCTTCCAAAACTGTGGAATTATAAAAAGCTGTTTGTCAAGCAATTTACTGGTGCTAGCAGCTACTTGGAGCTCTCCGGATAACTCTTACTCTCTTTGCTGAACTCGCCCCATACGTTCCTGTTGAATGTTTCATACACAATTATTTTAATGTTTCCCCTCCTCATTACAAATGATTATTTCCCAATTTGTAATGAGCCACGTAGTGATTTTCTAACTCGACAAGAAAACAGCATCTCCTCAGGCCTTATTTTATGGTTAGCAGTTGGTATATCACAAAGTTTTGAAAAATATACAAATTGTACAAAATGCAGTGTCTATTTAATCGAGCTTCCTCCCTAACTATTGACACTTTACCAGACTCTGTCAGCCTGCACTCCCTTGCCACTCTCCCACTGACTCAATTATTTCAAAAGGAGTGGTAGCTTCCTGTGTTTTCATCTGCTAACAATTTCAGTCGTTTGAAAGAGAAAACCTAATAATATAAAACCACCATTATGACCTACAAGTTGCCAATAGCGCCTTAGTATTAGGTATCTGTTCCGTATTCAAATTCTCCAGTGTCTCATAGCTTTTCTTTAAAACTGTCAGTTTGTTTGGGTCATATCTGAATTGTATCCACACAATCTTTTTTTTTTTATATGTTTGTGTGTGTTGCATGTATGTGTGTTTGCATGTGTAGAGGTGCATATGGGTGTTCACACATGCATGCTGATATAGTTGGGTTAAGTCAGGATCTTGCTGAACCTGGAGCTTGTCAGTTTTGTTTGCTTCAGCCCCCCCTCCTCTCTCCCCCCTCTCCCCTCTCCCCTCTCCCCTCCCCCCTCTCCCTTGCTAATGTCTCACCTACTCATCCTTTCCTGTGGGGTCTGGGATCTGCGCTCTTATAAGTGTTTCATCCTCTGAGCCACCTCCCAGTTGTCTTTCTTTTAAACCAATGGCATTCCTGTCTGTTGTCTACTTCCGTTTCCACTTCTATGTGTTTGTGTGTTGTATGTGAGGGTGCCTTTGTATGTATGTGGGAACATGCGCATGGAGGTCAACCTCATGTGTTGTTCCTCAGGAGCCATCCACCTTTTTTTTTTTTTTTTTTTTTTTTTTTTTTGAGACAGTCCCTCTCACTGGGATCTGAGGCAGCCTGACTAGGCTAGGCTGGCTGACCAGAGAGCCCAGGGATGTGCCTGTCTCTGCCTCCCTGGAGCTGGAATTTCAAGGGGCAGCTACCACTTCTGGCTTTTATGTGGGTGGTGGGAATGGAGCTCTGGTCCTAAGTCTTGCAGAGCAAGCACCTTACCTCCTTCCTGCGCTATCTCTCAGCCTCTCCTCTGCTTATGATTGGAAGAGACTTTGCTCTTCATCTTGTAGCTTTTCACACTCAGAATTTGCTTATTGCTTGCCTAGTGTTGTCCGTGCAGTTCCTGCCAGAGCCCCATTCGCTCCCTGTCCCCAGGCCGCCTCACCCCACAAGTGAAACAAACAGCTCGCTTTGGTTCCTGCTGTTTTCATTGGTGGTACTCTAGATATTTAGTCAAATATCTGAGTGCCTTTTGGTAAGGGTTTGCAAAGTACTGACGCCCTGATGCATTTACCTTCTTTTATTAGCTCAGATATTTCTATAAGAAGGATAATTGAGGAACCATTTCACTAAAAGCTTGACTTCTTCCCTTTGCCTACCAGGCTTTAGAATAATGAGTTGGCTCCTGGCATCTTCATGAGAGATGACGTAGGTTTTGTTTGGTTTGTGTATTTTAGTGTCATTACAAACTCAAAGAGTTGCCAATCTATGGTCTGTTTCAATTCATTATACTAATTAACTTATTAATACTTATACTTGAAAAATGAATAAAAATGTAAAAGTTGAATCAGTTCCTAGTGGCTCTGTTACAAATGGCTCCCTTGCAGAATTGATTCAAATGAAAGTGTTCCCATGTTTATATATATCTCATGCATCAAGCAGATGGAGTCTGAGTAGGAGCTCTATTTACTCACATTCCCTTGTGTGAATGTTCCCGTGCACTTCCGAGGGGGCAGATGCTGCTGGAAGGGTGAGTCCATGCTCACCTTTGAAAAGAGCCCAGCTATTTGCAGTGGGCCGAGGTGGCAGCCATTCCGTGTCAGCTTCCCGGGCATTGTAACCAGCACGGCCTCCTTGGGATAAACCCTTCAGCTCTGACCACAGGAGGCAGCTGGCTGGCACACTGTGGTTTGTCAAGGTTACCAGCATTTTCATAGTATTCTTATCAAGGAAATTTCCCCTAAGTGTCAAATTGCTGATTTTTTTCCATTGACTGAAAGGTTTCATGGGGACTTCTGTTGTTATTTACATGTATATGGTGAAAATTGCAATCTGAGAGTAATTTGCGGAATTTCAACAGTTGGAGTCACAGTGATCTAGAAATTGAATGGGCTTCACGCGCGCCATTCCAGTGCAGTGCGGCATGTGTAATGTATGTGCGGTATAGGCTGAGGCCTTTTTCAAAACATTTACATTAAACCTGTCAGCTATTTATGAATAGCAAAAATTAATTTCCCCTAGCTCTGTCATGAGTTGGAGAAATGGATTTTAGCCTGGAAGACTGTCAGTATTTCCTGCATTCCAGAGCGGCTCACTTCAATGTCATAGTATTACACCAGGTGGCCCTCTACGCGTCAGCTTAATGTGATTTCAAATGATAGGGTAGGGAGTGTGGGGAAATTAAAATAGTATCATACTTATGATTTAAAAGCAAGTTAATTACAAGGGCTTGTTAATAAACAAAGAAAAATCCAGAATGTATTATCTGTTAGATAGCATATCAATAACAAGCAGGATGCTTTGAAAACACAACAAAACGAAAAATCTACCACTATGTGACTTTGAGATGACTTAGAAATATTTAATTATATTGTTGACAAATGTGTTAGTCTACTAATGGCTTCAGCATTTGAAATAATTTTTAGATACTCCTTTTAGCTCTTAAAGCACATCTAAAAGCATTGTTTAACCGAAAAGATTAGCTTCGTTGTTGGCATCTTATCTGAAAAAAAAAAAACAAAAAAAAAAAAAAAAAAAAACCCGCAGCTGATGTGTTGACGTGAGTGATTCTAACAGCGCTCTGCCTCATCCACATTCAGGCCACGTGGTTTCCTGGACTGGGTGCAGGCGCTAAGGTCTGCCTCGTCCACATCCAGGCCACGTCGTTTCCTGGACTGGGTGCAGGCGCTAAGGTCTCAGAGGACAAAGCACACACAGTGCCACCTCTAAAGCAGAACACTCAGCAAATGAGTTAATATTTTTGATGCTTGTGGTGGATGTGTCTCTTCCAGGCTCCTGTCTTAGATATCAGGACAAAGAAAAGAAAGAAATGAGCTTGTACATTTTAAAGAAATTATTTAAATTCTGGTTTTTAAAATACTCTTAAAATTTAATGAGTGAAAAGTATTAAATATGTCCATTTATTAACCTATAATACATTTCCATTTCTCTAAGGTTCTTTTTAATAATTATCATTGGGTTGGCAAGAAGGCTTTATTGGGTAGGGCACTTACTGGCGAGGCTGAGAGCTGGAGTTATGTGCCTAACACTCGTTTGGTAGAAGCAAAGAACTGACCCCCTCTTGGTAGCTGTGCTCGGTTGTCCACAGCGTGCCATGGCCACACGCACACACACACACACACACACACACACACACCCGTGAACATACTCGAACACACGTGAACACGAAATAAAGTGTGAATTAATTTTTAAAAGAATTATCATGGATGACATTAGTGTGTCAGCATTTGAACAGGAGATATGAGAAGGCTCCTCTTTTACTGTGTATATGAATTTGCTGGGAACTAAGTCTATCTTTCAATATTAGTATGAAGAAGAGCGTCTTCGTCTCATGAAAATCTCATTTTCTCATCTCAAGAAGATTTGAGGAGAATTCTTTTCTCTCTGGAGGGTACCATTAGGACATAACTGTTCTGAAAATTATTTCAAGAAATTTTAATAATTTTTGTTCTACTCTGTCTATACAGTTAAGAATTAAGTTCCCTTTAATCCCAGCACTTGGGAGGCAGAGGCAGAGGGAGGCAGATTTCTGAGTTCGAGGCCAGCCTAGTCTACAAAGTGAGTTCCAGGACAGCCAGGGCTACACAGAGAAACCCTGTCTCAAAAAAAAAAAAAAAAAAAAAAAAAGAATTAAGTTCCAATTCTTGACATCTCCTTTAAGTATTTGGCTCTAGTACAATGTGGAGTTCAGAAAGAAGTATACTGTAGAGATAGGAAGTGACGTCTGTACTTACACAATGTTGAATGTGGCTTTCCTTGAAATTGCCTTGCTTATGTCCCGTGGAATAACCTGAGACTGCACACTCAGCCATAAAGAATTTCTCTGTAAAATCCAGCTGCTCTCGGGACCCGTAAATGTCCTGACCTACAGCTAGCTGCTACCACAGCTATGCTGGGGTGGGCATGGGAAGCATCAGGTGGGTGAGAAAGACGGCTGACTTTGTATTTGGAGTTTGTCCAGAGGCTGTGCTGTTATCGCTCACGTGAGCCATTATTTTGGTTCCAGTGCTCTGTCTCTCTTTCTCCAGTATTTCCCCCCTCGTTGTGAGTAGATTGATTGATGTAAAATAAAACAGTAACATGGCAGAAGCCTTTAGCAAAACTCTGAATCTCTTATTCCAGATATCCGATGTCATAGCAATTTGAGAACCTTTGAATTTTATGAGGCCATCTGTCCTTATATTTCCTCTATTATTGTAGGTTCTTTTAGTGAAATGCAAAAAAAAAAAAACAAACCCAAATCAAACAACAACAACAACAACAACAACAACAACAACAACACATGTCTGCACTGATGGTTGAAAAGTGGCTCTCAGCCTGTGGGCCCTGACCCCTTAGGGGGGGCTCAAACAACCTTTTCACTGGGTCACAGGTCAGATATCCTGTATATCAAATATTTACTTTATGATGCATAATGGTAGCAAAATTCCAGTTATGAGATAGAAAGGAAATAACTTTACGGCTGGGAGTCACCATACATGAGGAACTGTATTAAAGGGCCGCGGCATTGGGAAGGCTGAGAACCATTGGGCTTAGAGACAGTTAAACCTTAGAAGTAATCAGGCACAGTGCAGGACGGCCTGGGAAGGGTCTCAGTGAGGAACTGTATTAAAGGGCCGCGGCATTAGGAAGGCTGAGAACCACTGGGCTTAGAGACAGTTAAACCTTAGAAGTAATCAGGCACAGTGCAGGACGGCCTGGGAAGGGTCTCAGTGAGGAACTGGCTAGATCAGGTTGGCTGGAGGCTGCTTGGGAGGCGGGAAGACCCACTCTGAATACGGGTGGCACCATCTCACGGACTCACCCTGGCTTGAACGAGAAAGTGAGCTAGTGTTGTCTGCACTATGTGCTCAGTTCTCTGACTGTGCCCGTGACAGCCACCAGCTGAGACTCCCCCCACCCCCTTCACCACCATGATGGACTGTGACCTGGAACTGTGAGCCAAGCAAACCCTTTCTCCCTTCCCTTGCTTTCATCAGGGGATTTTGCTATGGCAACTGGAAAGGAAACCAAGACAGGAGGAAAAGACACTTTCAGGTTACATCTACCCCACTTAAATGTCCTGTGTGGAGATCAGAAAATATTGCTGTTCCTTATACGGGTGTTCTACAGTCCTGTGGACAGTGTGTGTGTGTGTTCACACCTCTTCTGATTACAACTCTCTGCTGATGTAATATCATTTTAACAACACCTTGATTAATTAGTCCTTTCAAAATACTACTTTGTAGTGTGGACACAGACTATATGACTTTTTTTTTATTAGATATTTTCTTTATTTACATTTTAAATGTTACCCCCTTCCCTAGTTTCACCTCCGAAAATCCCCTATCCCTTCCCCCTTGCCCCTGCTTTCCAACCCACCCACTCCCATTCCTGGCCCTGGCATTCCCCTATATTGGGCATAGAACTCTCACAGGACCTAGGGCTTCTCCTCCCATTGATGTCCATTGATGACCTCTGCTACATATGCAGCTAGAGCCACAAGTCCTACCATGTATTTTCTTTGATTGGTGGTTTAGTCCCAAGGAGCTCTGGAGGGTACTGGTTAATTCATATTGTTGTTCCTCCTATGGGGCTGCAAACCCCTTCAGGTCCTTAGGTACTTTCTTTAGCTCCTTCATTGGGGAATCTGTGCTCTGTCTAATGGATGATTGTGAGCATCCACTTCTGTATTTGCCAGGCACTGGCAGAGCCCCTTAGGAGACAGCTATCTCAGGCTCCTGTCAGCAAGCTCTTGTTGGCATCGGCCATAGTGTCTGGGTTTGGTGGATGTTTATGGGAGACTCTTTGACTTTTAGGTGTCAACATTCTGGAAAAATAAGATGTTTTGATGAAATGCTGGCAAAGATGTCTGCATTTCCAGTGCAGATAGGACTGTAAACTTGTTCAGTCTTTAGTGACAGTAGAACTGAATATAATCTAAGTGTATGCCCAAAGGATCCGCATCAGATACTACAGAAAAGTTTGCACATCTATGCTTACTGCAGTGCTGTTCACAAGAGTCAGAGTATGGGGCTGCTTAGGTGTCCATCAACAGATGAATGGATAAAGAAAACTTGCTGTGTCTACACAATGGAGTGCTGTTCCACTCTAAAAACATAAACAAGCCATGTCATTTGGAGGAAAAGATTATCATGTTAAGAGAAAGAAGCGAGACTTAGAATAAATATCACACTTTCTCAGCGTATGTGAGATCAGCATAAACTTAAAATATTTGTAAACATATATATGGTATAAAAGCAGGAATAGGACAATGTGAGTGGAAACAAAGGTCTAAAGGAAGGGGTGGGGAGTGAAAGAGGTGTGTGTGTGTGTGTGTGTGTGTGTGTGCGTGCATGTGTGTGTATGTGTGCAAGTGTGTGTGTGTGCGCGCGCGTGCACGTGCATGTGTGTGTATGTGTGCAAGTGTGTGCGTGTGTGTTGGCTCTTTGCCGCCAGGTCCAGGTGAGAGGAGAGAACCTGGTCTAGCCGGGTCTGTTCAGGTTGAGTGGGATGTTGAGAGCCCAAAAGAAGCACACTGGGCCAGGAGTCTTGTCAAAGCAGGAACTCTCTTTATTAAACTAGGCACTTGCTTATATAGAGAAGGCAAGGAGGTGGGGGGTATGGGGTGAGATGGCGTATGGGGTGGTGTGAGATGATGAGGGGTGTGGGTGATCTATAGGGCCTATAAGAAATTGATACATCAGCAGTAGCTAGGCAGAGGCAGTCTTTCAGGTCAGTAGGTCCTGCTGAGTCATTCTCAAGCAATTGACAGGTCTGGAAAATTGAGCCAGGCTCGGGTTTGTCCTCAAGGCCCAAACCAAGGCCAAATAGGGCCTGTCTTAGTCAGGGTTTCTATTCCTGCACAAACATCATGACCAAGAAGCAGGTTGAGGAGGAAAGGGTTTATTCAGCTTACATTTCCACATTGCTGTTCATCACCAAAGGAAGTCAGGACTGGAATTCAAGCAGGTCAGAAAGCGGGAGCTGATGCAGAAGCCATGGAGAGATGTTACTTACTGGCTTGCTTCCCCTGGCTTGCTCAGCCTGCTCTCTTATAGAACCAAGACTACCAGCTCAGAGATGGCACTACCCACAAGGGGACCTCCCCGATTGATCACTAATTAAGAAAATGCCTTACAGTTGGATCTCATGGAGGCATTTCCCCAACTGAAGCTCCTTTCTCTGTGATAACTCCAGCTGTGTCAAGTTGACACAAAACTAACCAGTACAGGGCCCAACATATATGTGTGTACCTGTGTGTGTATGCATGTGTGTGTGCATGTGCACATGAGCATGCACACAAGAGAGAGAGAGAGAGAGAGACTCCTTATGAAGTCATAAGGGGTAACTGTTGAAGAAATGGGACAGCGTAGGTGATAGAAGAACAAAATATAATAATGTGCAGGTATGAAAGTGTCATAAAAACCACTATTTTGTACACTTAATAAAACTATTGATTGAATAATGGAGAAATAGCTGGAGAAATGGCACAGCTATGAAGGGTATTTGCTGCTCCTATAGAGGATCTGGATAGTGAGTCCTGACCACATATCAAATGGTTCACAACTGTAGTTCCAGGGGATCCAACATTCTTCTGATCTCGCTATAGGCAAGTGCTCATGCATGATGCACATATAGACAAGCAGGCATGTGCACATAAATAAACATGAAATATTTTTAATATAAAGAGAAAACTACAAAGATGTTTGTTGATCAAAGTTAAAATGTACAAGCATCTAAGAGATTATACTTACTGCCCTTAGCAAGTCTGAAGAGGCTGCTGTAGTGGGCTGTAGTAAGCTGACTTTCAGGAAGCTGTAGTCAAGGGCAGACTATGTCAAGAGCAGCCCTACAGTGTACAGTTCCCTTGGCTCAGAGAAGGGAAGGCTCAGAGGACATATTCAATTTTATGTTCTACTAGAAATCCTAATAACTGAATTGTGCTCTGACCCTCCACAACATGAACTCTGAGTAAACTTGGTCTTAGAAAAATATAGCTTGCTTAAAGAGGAATAATATGTTTTTAAGAGTCAGCAGAATCAATTTGGAAAGACGATTTAACTTCTGACCAAGCTAAAGAAAAATGAAAATGAAGGGGGGAAGAGATTGAGTTATTAATTAAAAATATAAATGATCAAACAAGTGAAATTCTAAACCAAATAACTAACCAACCAAAGCGTCCTAATTTTATGAAGTATACAAGACCCACAGGGCTTGCCTACCTTGTGGGCATCTCTGAGCTTCATTCTTGTCAGTATAATAAATAAAATAAAATAAAATAAAAATAAATAATAAATAATTTAAAATGAAGTCAGTTAATTTTTTTTTTAGAGATTTGTTTATTTATTTAATGTATATGAGTGTATGTACACCTGTATGCCAGAAGAGGGCATCAGATCCCTTTACAGATGGTTGTGAGCCACCATGTGGTTGCTGGGAATTGAACCCAGGACCTCTGGAAGAGCAGTCAGCGCTCTTAACCACTAAGCCATCTTTCTAGCCTGAAATCAGTTATATTTTTTTAAAAAAAATTAAAAATCAGGGAAGTTGTAATGATTCAGCTGAGGGAAATGAAAATGAGATGGGGAAACTTCAGAGAAAAAAAAATGAAGAAATAAAACCCAGCACAAAATGGAAAGCAAGAGCATCTCCCTCTGTGTCAGCTACAGAAGGGCCACAGTGTCACCCCAAGCTGGACACACATTCATTAACTCATCTGCCAACAAGCTGAGATCACAGATGGAAGACAGCATTCCTGGGCAAAGTTGGCCTATAGGGTGAGTACTCAGGACTGGATTAATGTCATACTGATAACCTGCTTTATTCTACAAGAAGAGGCTCCATAGTGGACAACTGAGTTTCTGTCCGGTCATTTGGTCTCTTGAGTCCTCGTGTTTTTGCTCCCCCTTCCTCCCTCTGTCTGTCCATTCCTCTGTCTGTCCATTCCTCCTTCCTTTCCTCCTTCCCTCCCTCTCTCCCTCCCTCTTTCCCCACCTTTCTTCCTTTGCTTCTTGTTTCTGCACTAACATGACCAGCATACTCAGTATATTCTGATAGCTTTCCTTTCCCTGGGGTTAGATTTGACCTTTTATTCAAAGTTGCAGTTATCTGCCAGTTCATCCTGAACCTTTTCATTGTCTGTGGTACCTCCTTCTGAGAAGTAATGGGCAGCCATTCACACACACACACACACACACACACACACACACACACACACGTGCAAATGGGTACATATAAAGATCAGAAGAGTGGACATTGGCTTCTTCCTGTATTGATCCTCAACCTTATTTATTTATTTATTTATTTATTGACACGGATCTTTCACTGAAACCTAAAGCTCACCGATTGGCCAGACAGGCTGGCTAGTAAACCCAGACTGGGGTCCTCCTGTGTCCACACTCCCAGCACTGGGCTTGGAGATGCACGCTGCTATGCCCGACCGTTTGCTTCTTTGGTGTTGGTACTCCATGCCCACGTCCTCATGTTCACATAGCACAAGCACTTAGCCAGCTCAGCCATCTCTCTAGTCCTATGTTACACTGACCTTGATATTTTTGAGTGGGCTTTAAGCTGGGGTTGTCTTCTATTTTTCAATGACTGGATTCAATTATGCCTTGTTGACAGGTCTTAGCAGAAATGATGGTGTCTTATAGTCAACTAGGTACTTAAGACACAGGGCCCAGAGACAAGCTAGATCTGACCTGAAAGCCCCGAGGGCTGACTGTCACAGTAGCAGAGGCACCATGCAAGCACCCAGCTAAGACACCCTCAATCACAATAATGGCCCGTGAATCTGAAAGGGAGTAAGAGGCAGGGAGGCACATGGGAGGGTTTGGAGAGAGGAAGGGGAAGGGGTAAATGATGGAATTATAATCTCAAAAAATAAAAAGTTCATGTTTTTAAAAAGTTGTTAGTGAGCCGGGCGTGTTGGCACACGCCTTTAATCCCAGCACTTGGAGGCAGAGGCAAGTGGATTTCTGAGTTCAAGGCCAGCCTGATCTACAAAGTGAGTTCCAGGACAGCTAGGGCTATACAGAGAAACCCTGTCTTGAAAAACAAAACAAAACAAAACAAAAAAAGTTGTTAGTGTGCTTATTGAGATTGTACTATCCCAGCTGGGGTGATAATTTGTGGGTGGGAGGTGTCACCTGTATCCCTGGTTCTGGAAGATCTGAATTTGTAAATTAATTAGGGAGAACAGACATCACAATGATATGAAATCATCTTGCAGTAGATAGGAAGGTCTTTCCATTTGTCCTGCTCACTCTGGAGGTTGCTAGGGACACTAGAAAAGCAGACACATTCCTCATACAGGGCTTACACATTTCTTATAAAGTTTATCTCTCCTTTTTCCTTTATTCCTATCAAAAGGGTTTTCTATATCATTATATTCATGGCCTGGCCATTTGATGCTCCCAGCCTCTATATGTAATTTAATATCTTGCTACCCAACAAAATACGTACAGTTTAACCACAATGTACTATAATGATAATGTACTGTATATTTCAAATCTATATTTTTAAATTAAGACTATTGCTTCAAAAAAAAGTACATATAAATACAACCGCTCAAACCTCTTCTGAGTGCAGGGGTCACTTGTATGTGCTGTTCTGCATTTAAGGAGGCCCAGGTTCCTTTCCAATTGTTGGGAATTATTCATTAAGTACAGCGTGGTCCCTATGAGCATTTGTTTTTCATGTAAGTCCTCTTAAAATCAACTAGAAAATCTAAAATAAGAATACTTGTGACTAGGAAAGAGTGAGGCGTGGTTAATTTGGGTACCACATTATAACTCAGATTAGGCTTGCCTGTAATCACAGGTTCAGGAAGATCCAACACATCCAGTCTGTGGGCACCAGCATCCATGTGCCCCTCAGTAAGACTCCCCCACCACCCCGCCCCCAGCACTCTCAGCTGCTAAGCCATCTTTCCATTTCCATGGTGAGAAATGTCAGTGGTCTGACCCAATCTGATTTTTCTGTTATTTTTCTGGTACTAAAATTTTCAGAATACAGAAAAATTTCAGGACTGACTGTGTTAGCATTCTGTCTAAACTCCACCCCACAGTTACCTGGCAACAGCCAGATAGGTCTGGCCCACTCTAAAAGGGGCTGCTTGCCCCCTCCTCTCCCCCCCCCCTCTCTTGCCCTCTTGATCTCTTGCTTCTCTCTTGCTCTTGCTCCTCATCTCTCCCCATTCCCTTCCTTTCCCCCTCTCTCCACATGCTCATAGCCATGGCTGGCCTCTACTTCTCTTCTCTTCTCTCTCTCTCTCTCTCTCTCTCTCTCTCTCTCTCTCTCTCTGCCTTTCTCTGCCTCTACTACCCTCTTAACTCCCCTGGCCAAGCCCTGAATAAATCTATTCTATACTACACTGTTGTGTGGCTGATTCCTCAGGGGGAAGGGATGCCTCGGCATGGGCCTGCTGAGACATCTCCATACCATAGAACATATCTTATATCTCTTTATCTTTTTATAAACACATCAGACTGCAGGGTCAAGTATTTCAAATAATGAAACAATTTTTATAACGTAGAAGGTTAAGTGAGGGATTGTGTATTTCTCATGGGGTGACAGCCTCCTTAGTAGGAGTTCAGAACACTGCTTTAGTGTACGGTGCACCACAGTAACTTTCCTTAGTTGTGGGCTGGTATTTAAAAGTGGAAATCCACGTGGGGTTGAGTTAGAACCCACGGTATTTTCATTTTGGTTCAGAAGATGATGTATATTGGGGTAAAAGCAATGTTGGAGGGGTAGCAAGAAAGTCAAATGAGATCATGGTACCCCACGGGCTCCTGGGACAAGTCTGCCAGTCTTTGATGGCACAGACATGGTTGTAACAACAGATCTAATGTTTTCAGTTTAATGCCCAGCTCCAGAAAAAGAGGGAGCTGGAAAAAAATTAATTTTGGTACTACATTAAATACATCTCATGCTTATTTCTAAAAATGGTGGAAGAAATGATCTCATAAGCTGGTTTTAACGGTTACCTGAATGTCTGGGCGACTCAACCACTAATGCCAAGAGTCATTTGTTCTGCTGCTCCCAGATGCCTATGTATACAACCCAAAGGGGGTTTCCAGCTGCTCAAGCCTCCGATTTCTTTTTCTTTGTAACCCGGTAGAGTCGATGCTTAAAGGACAAGATTCTAAATTGATTGAGTTACAAATGAATACAGTGTTAATTAAGCTGGGCCATTGTCTTTAAAGTGGAGTCAGTACATTGGAAGTCAGATTTCTCTTATGGTTTGGTCAAACTGCCTAAGACTGCGACTGAGTCCTTATTAGGTTACCGGCTGTGGGGGAGCCGCCATTGTTTGCCTGTCGACCGACCAACCGGCTTGCTGTTAAAAATCACAGCGTGAGGTTTAAACTGCTGCAACCATTATCCAGTGCTAACTCGTCCCTAAAGGTCTGCTAATAGAAGCAGAGGAAAAATATCAATCTTTAATTTTAGAACAGCTGAGTAACCTGTAGCACCTGTTCATTCAGAGCAAGGCTACTTAATGCTTTGATGGGCATGCAGTAAAGCCCGGTACCACTTCTCCAGTCACATGCTGTAAAGCCCGGTACCGGCTCCGCTTCCCCGGGCCACAAAAGGAAACGCAAGTGAGACTGAAGGGAAGAGAAAAAAAAAACAAACCATGTTTTCTTTAGCATTTTTATTTAAAGGGCAGGAGGATTAGAACTGATCCAAGATTGACTAGGGCACAGGTGGTTTTTAAAAGAAGAGTTGTGTACTGGATATGGGAGCCTTGGGAAGCAGAGGCAGTAGGGTCTCAGTGAGTTTAAGGCTGGCCTGGTCTAAATAGGAAGTTCTAAGCCTGTCAGGGCTATGCAATAAGACCCCATGTTTTGTTTTTGTTTAATTTTCTGCAATTCATTTTGTGGCTCAAATACAGTCAGTGAAGACATGTTGTAGCGGGCAAAGAGCATGTTTTCTATAGAAAGTAAAAGCTCAAGTGTTCAGTAACAACCAGTTTGCATTTACCTATCCACACATAATAGCATTAGGATGTGGTGGCTACTGGCTTTCCCTTGTGAAATATGCAAGACTCCAGGATAGTATGAACAGAATTAAAGAAGGGGGGGGGAGAGGAAAGAAATTGCTGTTGCAAACTTCCATTAGCAAGGTGTTCTAAAACATTCCCAGAGGTGCTGGGAGGTACTGAACCAAGTGCTGGGAGATACTGAACCAAGTACTAGGAGGTGCTGAACCCAGTGCTAGGAGGTGCTGAACCAAGTGCTGGGAGGTGCTGAATTAAGTGCTGGGTAACTTAGCAAATACTATCTATGACTAAAAGCATTCCATTTATAATCTTTTCACAGCCTCAAAAAAGGCTATTTTTTTTGTATTTCTTCTCTTATTCAGTTAAATTCAAAAGCCAGTGACTATATTGAGCTTGTCCTTTCATAAGATATTAAAAACATCAATGTGAGTCTATATAAAATCTGTTTGTAGAGCTAGTGTACATCCAGTGTTTAGGGGAGTGGTGGCTTGTCTTCGGTCACAGGGTAAGTGACAGAATAAGGGTGGGAGGGAACCTGGAGCTCTCATACCTGCTCTACAGCCCTCTCTGTTGTTAGCTGTGTGAAGATGAAGATGGCAGGGAGGGGATTATGAATGGCCAGTTTTAATGGATACCTTACAGATTAATAATATTGGGGTGATAGTACTTGATTAAAAAATTAATTCGAATAGTGAAAATCTAGAAACAAGATGTATTCCAGTGGCCTTCCAAGGAAGGCGTCAGAAAGATGTCCAGCTGTGTGCCTTTTCTAGCTTTCTCTGTGGCTATAACATTTGCCTGTGATATCCGGCCATACCCTTTGCATGTGGGTTTGTGAGTACTGTACACTATGAACACAGGCACACTTACCTTTGACCACCTCCACACCTGAGAGCTGATGTCTAGCCCTAAACTCTCTATCCTAAGCCCCAGGCTGCTGTCGTCCCTGTCCTGTGCGGCCCAGTGGTCACCTGGGTGACGCATCTCTGCAGAGGGTCACATGAGAGCAGGCTCAGCCTCATTCTGCCACGGCCATTTCCATCACCACCCGCACTTGATCTCTTTCACGTTTTATAGAATCGATAAATCTCATCCCTAAAGAGTCCAGCAGGCCTTTGATTCCTGACCTGACATTTGCTAATGCTATTCCTGATGACCTGCCACTACGGATCGGCAGCACTGCACTCTGTGTTTGACAACACTCATAATATGAATCAATATTCAGGATTCAGTAAGTGAGCCGGGAGTCATTTCACTGCTGCAAAAGGCTGCGTTGCCCCCGGGCAGCTGTCAGAAACGGGGAGTTATTAATAGCCCTCTCTCTTCACTTAGCATAGTCAGTAGGGGTCAGGCATGAAATGATTTAATCAGTTTATGATATCTGTGACAGAGAGCACTTAAAATGTAATCACAAAATTTAGGTAGAAGTGTCCCTGGGCTGTTGTAAGGCTTTTCCCACTTAATTTTCCCTAATCCCCATACAATGTAGTGCATACTGAAGACAGATCCTCCAACAAAGTGACATCTAACCTGTGTTGGTGTTATTTCTCCATCAGCAAAACTTGTATGTGTCTCTGTGTGTGTATATGTCAGTGTGTGTGTGTGTGTCTCTGTGTCTGTGTGTCTGTGTCTATGTGTGTGTGTCTCTGTGTCTGAGTGTGTGTGTGTCTCTGTGTGTGTCTCTATGTATGTCTCTGTGTGTGTCTGTGTCTGTGTCTGTTTCTGTGTCTTGTATTTCTCCCTTTAGAATACAGGCTGTAAATACCTAAGGATAAATGAGGATTAAACCCATGGGGTTGTCCTGCCTGACTCTGTAAATGTTTCTAGCATTGAGGAGCCTGGGGAAGAGAGGGATCTGACTGCTGGACAGGAGAGGGCCAAACCAAGGTCGTCTCAAAGACAATGAGAATATCTTGGAATTCAGAGGGCATCAATGTAAATAGACAAAATACCCATACTCATAACATAAATAATTCTTAATAAGAAAAAAGAAAGAGAACATGAAAGACTGGCCTAAAGCCTTAAAGGCAGCGAGGGAAATCATTACAGGTTAACAATTAGCAGTAGATGGAATAAGACTCATTTAGAGTTCAGGGCTTGCAATCAGGAATATCGGGGCACAGTCCATCCTCATACTGAAGTTTCCTCCTTTGACATCATACTCATTTCCCGGGTTTCTTATGGGAATTAAATAAGAGCTTTGATGTCAGCTCTGGCATGTGGGAGATGCTCAAATGATACGATGTCCTTCTTTTCTTATCTCTAAGGGCTTCGACCTGCTTGATTACAATGCAGCAGGAAGGTGATTCTGAACTGAAACTCAGGTAGAAGGTGATCATTACAGCAGCCGCGCCTTGTAATCTTCCCTGTTACCATCCCTGCTTCAGGCTGCAGACTGACCCCTGAGACACACAGTTGGGAATTGTGTATTGTGATGGGAAAAACCTTAGATGAGAGCATTTTTCTGTTAGTCTAGGAAAGTAGATGAAAGACAAACACAAAGAATATATGCTGATTAGAGTCTTGTGAATCTAAGAGTTATTAATGTTGCTCTGGAAATGGCTTTAGTTCTTTTACTTGACTAATATTCACTTAGCAAACCCCCTTATTCAGTAGTTACCAACTTAGCATCTGTATCCGGCACTTTCCTATCACGATGATAAAACACCACGACCAAAGAAACTTATGGAAGACAGAGTTTATTTGGACTTAAGGGTTCTAGATTATTAGAGCCCAGGAGTGTGAGGCCAAGGCATGGATGATAGCAGGGGCGGCATGTGGAGGGCTCACCTCTGTAACCAAACACACAGAACAGAGAGAGGGAACTCGAACTACCGTGAGCCTTTTAACTCTCAAAGCCCGCCTCTAGTGATCTTCCTCCAACAAGGCCAGACCTCTTTAGCCTCCACAAATAGTGCTGTGAACTGGGGACCAAATATTCGAATTCATGAGACTAGGAGAGGCATTTCTTTCAAACTACCACAGTGCATTTTGTGTATTGGCATAGTTTATGGGGACAATGAACTCTAGGTACCTCCTTGATTCTTGGGGTGGGGGGGGTAGAGTGGAAGGTAACAATATGGTCCGTCCCTCCTTCCTCCCTCCATCTCTCCCTTTCCCTCCTTCCCTTTCTCTTTGTATTTTACTTGTTTGTTTTCCCTTTGAATCTAAAGTTTCAGGGTTCTCCCTTTGCCCAAGACCCATTTCTCTCACAGTGCATTCGCTCTTTGCACCTGCGTTTCTAAGGTAACGAGCTAGCATTGCACACACGACCACAAGCCCTGGGTATTATTTTTCCATATGATAAATAGAAATCCAAGATGGTAACCCAGACTCCCAGCCCTTCTGAATACATATTTTCTCCCAGGTACTCGGCCAGATGCCGTGCTCTATACAAGGAGTTTTCAGACATAGCTAAGGTTTCTTGTCAGTTGGCTTTCGATGGAAATTGCCTGGGTGGATCTGGCTTAATGTTGTGAACTCTTTAAACCTGGTAAGAGATCAGACATGGTGAAGGACCTGCTGTCTTAAAGACGGAGGGAGCCTTTTGGTAGAGAATCTCCGGAGGGTCTCTGGGAGTGGAGAGTGACCCCTGAAGACAGCGAGGAAGCCTAGGAGTGAATGTGAAAGTGGGACTTTCTCCAGACCCTCCAGAGGAAAACTCCAATTGGTCAGCACTGGCCACTCCAGGCCAGATTTCTAAATTACCGAACTATGCCTTCGTAAGTGAGCATTCGTTTATGCTTCCAAATTTTGAATATTTGATTTTGGTCATGCCTGTTCCTTATTAGAGAAAGCAAGGAAAAAAAAACACAAAATCCCTGCACACTCTTGGCCTCTGGCTCCTCTAAGATTTCCTTTCTATTATAGGAAATTATTTTCAGTTCATTTGCATAAGACATGATTGTTCCCTTGGGATGTTAGTGACGTTTTCTCTAGTTAAGCAGATCTGCTCACTTCTCTGGTTTTTCTTGGGTAACTATCTCCTCAAGCATCCCTATCCCAGGTTGGGGTGAATTCTTTGCCAGAGTACTATGATTATAGTTTTATACTCTTAGAAGCTTGATAATGTACATCGAATGGTCAACATAAATTTATCCCAAGGAAAGAGAAGTCTTTCTCTCTTGGCAGGAAGGCAGGCTCAGTTTTTCCTGTCCTGCTGCCTTCTCTGACCTCAGAAGGACATCTCTCTCCCTTCCCCACCCCACTCCCCCTCTTGTACTCAGTGTGTTTTAAAAGTGTTTGTTTTCAGGGGCTACACCCCTGAAGAAAACCTACTCTCCCTTCCACAGGAGCCATCAATTGCCAAGATTTCTCAACCAGGAGTGGGACTCATGTGCCCTTCCTATCTGTGTTGGTTGTGTATGGCTTGATCTTATACAGGACTTCTGCATTCATTCACAGCCACTGTGAGTTGCTGTGAGCAACAGCCCTGTCATGGCCAACAAACCCTTTCCACGGCAGACACCCACCAGCTTTGGCTCTCATCATCTTTTTGCCTTCTTTTCCGTGATGCTCCTGGAACTTTGGTGAGAGGAGTTGTGATAGAACTAGCCCATTTAGTCCTGGGTACTTCTCAGTCTCTTATTCTCTATATACTGACCAGTTGGAGTTACTCTATAATGGGGGGAGGGGCAAGCTATTAAGTTAAAAGCCCAGTGCTGAGTATGGGTAACTTTTTTTGAGATGTTAGTCAGTGAAGTTCTATAGACCCTCCACGTAAATTACAGGCTGTTGCCAATGACGGTCAGTTATGATTCAGAACCTGATGGTAAGACTCTATTGCTGAAGATGCTGTATATTTGCATCAAAGGACATGGAGAAATCCAGCAGTCACTGGCCCAGAAGCTTTATCCGTACGTGCTAGCTTTCTATGCTGGGCTAGGATGTGCTATACTTGCTAACGGGGTAGAAAAGTGTTCAGTAATCTTATCTAGCTGTGAGCCCTGCAAACTACAACACTCACTGCTCCGGCAAGATATAATCAATACCCATATAATAGTGGTGCAGATGTTAAGGGAGCAGCTCCGGCAAGATATAATCAATACCCATATAATAGTGGTGCAGATGTTAAGGGAGCAGCTCCGGCAAGATATAATCAATACCCATATAATAGTGGTGCAGATGTTAAGGGAGCAGCTCCGGCAAGATATAATCAATACCCATATAATAGTGGTACAGATGTTAAGGGAGCAGCTCCGGCAAGATATAATCAATACCCATATAATAGTGGTGCAGATGTTAAGGGAGCAACTAATTCTTTTCATGGATTTAAACTACTCTATAAGACAGAACTCATACCTGATGCTGTTAACGGAACCAAAAACCTGGGACTGGGTACATCCCAGGTATGACCCTCGGGGGTGAACACAATACCATTATTCTGCTAAATGGACATTATTTTAAACTCATCTTTAAACTGCTATCTTTATTCCCATGGATTGGTAACATGACCTGTGCATGTGCATAGTATGTATGGTTAAGGGGAAGGTTTTTTTTTTTTTGTGTGTGGTTTTTCAAGACAGGGTTTCTCTGTATAGCCCTGGCTGTCCTGGAACTCACTTTGTAGACCAGGCTGGCCTCGAACTCAGAAACCCGCCTGCCTCTGGCTCCCAAGTGCTGGGATTAAAGGCATGTGCCACCATGCCCGGCACTAAGGGGAAGGTTTTGATGGTAGGTACGAGAGATGGAAAACAGCCAGAGTCATCTGGAAGAGTTCAGAGCAGGGAGAAAAAGTGGGAGAGTGAGCATGGCCGGCAGACTGGACCTGGACAGGAGAGAAACAGGAGCAGAGTGGGGGAGGGACAGGGACAAGCGAGTGCACAAACACACACACACACAAACACATGCATACACAGACACACGCACAGACACACACGCACTGCATGCACACACAGACAGACACATGCATACACACATACACACGTGCTCACACATACTCGCACAGACACACACATGCACACACATGTGCTCACACACACAGACAGAACACACACACACACACACACACAAACACACACACACTCATGCATGCACACATACACGGAGGGAGGGGAGAGAAAGAGAGAGTGCATAGTAGAAATAGCAGGGTTAGAAGGAAAATGAGTAACTGTCAGGAGGGAAGCCCATGAGCTGGGGAAGGATGCTAGTGGTGGACTCTACAATGTCTAACAGATACCTGGGAGACTGCAGGAGCCTGGAGATCAGCAGACCTTTGGCATGCTAATAGGCTCCACAAGGAGCCATTTTTCCCTTCTGCCAGTGACCAGGGGAAACCAGCTTCATAAGTTCATTAATGCTGACTTTAAAAGAATTTTCCTTTTTTTTTTTTTTCTTTCAAGACAGGGTTTCCCTTTGTAGCTCTGGCTGTTCTGGGGCTTGCTCTGTGACCAGGCTGGCCTCGAACTCAGGGATTTACCGGAGTGCTGGGATTACAGACATGTGCCGCCACACCTTTTATCTAGCACCGCCGGAATCTCTCCAGGTTCAGGAACTGGAAAATCTTCTTGAAGAATCTTCTTGAAGAATCTTCTTGAATTCTGCCTGGTATTTTCATCTCAGGCCTGCTCTATGTGTGAAAAGTCATGATGTTATGAAAAGCAATAGTATTATATTCTGTCACTTAGCAATGGCTCTCGTTACCTCAGAATCTAGAGCTTCTAAAATACAAGTGATTCCTTGTGATCTGAGTTAGAAGTAACTCTCCATAGTGGGCAGGAGAGAGGAGCAGGAAAGCAGTGTGAGTGTGGCTGGAAGGGGCCGGCCTACAGTCACAGAAACACCTGACTGAAGGGCCAGCAACTGCGTAAGAACAGTGTCCATGAAAAGCCACGTGGAAAGTTTACATGGAAAATTCCTATGTGGTACCAGGTGATGGGGAGCCAACTATGGAAGGCCTCCCCTAAAGTTAATACTAAGGTCTTGGGGAGACACCAACCATGGGAAGCTATAGAATTTATTTATTTATTTATTTTTCTGTTACATATGAGCAAAGGCAGTTACCAAATGTCTGCTGATAATCCAACTAATGGCCTTTGAACCGAAGGTATTCTCAAAGCTGTGTAATCATCTCGGTGAATTAGATTATGTTGTTTCCTCCCTTCCATTGGTTACATAATTTAGGGTTAATCTCATGACACTTTGCATCATACATTGGTTAAGGGACACTCAGTCCCTGATTACAATGAGAGCTGTCACAAGTTATTAAAGGAAATGAAGGTGTTTTGTATAGCCTCTGTATACTAATGGGCAGCCAGGGCTTGAGGCTAAGTTTTGGACTATCTGTCCACGAATGTCTGTCTAGCTAGATTCCCATAGGATATATTGCAGCTTCTAAGACTTGAAAGCCAATAGGCTATGAAACATTTTTTTTTATAATTTAATTTAAAAAATTCCATAGCCATTCTACTTATTCACACAATTCCAGGTGGCTCTCCATGGCTAAGGATATAAAGCATATGGCAATAACTGAACCACAAGGTTGTGTAGTTTTATTTAATTGCGGCAGAAACCCACACTTGTAAGCACTTTATTCTCTCCCACTAGGTGCAGGGTTTAGCAGGATTCCACGCCCTCGTGGGTATGCCTTACAGATGACATTCATGGAATCCACAAATTTACTCCAGAGTCTTGAGACTGAAGACTTTCAGTTCTCATTGTCCAGGTGACTCTAAGCAGATGGCCTGTGCGTAATATCAGGAGGTTGGAAGTCCAGAGGGGAATTGTGTTCATTGCCCTTTGTGTCCTAGCGGGCATTACCAGTGGGCCTTGTCCTATTGGGCATTAACAGTGGGCCTTGAAGCTCCCTGGATTTGTATGTGTGTGAAAGACAGATGTCAGATTCCCCTTCTTGAGTAGCTTTATCAGGGTCACCTGAGATCTGTATTTAGCATTTAGTTGCAAGAGAGAGTTTCCAACAAAAAGTTTCTGGAAACTGGCCAGTCCATTAGCATCCAGACCATGCTTTCTTCAAAATATCCTGGCTGGGCTCTCACCCAAAGAATGCTTTTTAAAGGAGAGTGATGGAAAGATTAGGGGGAAATGCATGTCACTATACATGAATTTACATGGAAGAATGAAGATCATTCTCAGCTCAGTAAACTTTGGGACACTACTGCGCGGCATTGTGCTGAAGGGGTTTTGTGCAAGTTCCTTCATTGAGTCCTCGCACCAGCCCTGGGAACCACATATTATTTCCATTTTACACCAGAGAAAATTGAGGCCTAAGATGACCTACCTACCTCTGTACAATGTAGCCAGGAAGAGCTTTCCCTAGTGTTAAGAACCAGCTTAGCTCCTCGGGGCAAAGGGTAATTGTGGGTTCCCAACACAGCGTTCGGAAATACATTCATAGTGGTGAGCGACGGCGTTTTGTCTGGCGTCATTGCTGCTCTGAGTCTTGTCAATGAAATTCAGAAGAAAAGAACAAATTAAGCCCCCATTACTTTGACTGCTTTGTAAATAAACCATGCAAGCTGAGCCAAGTCACTTTCCTATTTAGGGTTTTGGGCTGTTTGTTTGTTTTTGTTTGCTTTTTTGTTTTCCCCTCTATAAATGGAGACTTTGAGGAGTTAGCCTTTATATTACAGTACACAACAATTCCAAGAATTTAAGTTTTTCCTTTCACACAAAACAGAATTTTGTCTTGGTGACTGTGGGAAGTTGGTTCTGGAAAAAAAAATATCTATCTATCTATCTATCTATCTATCTATCTATCTATCTATCAGAATCTACATGTGTTCCAGTCTCTTATTCAAAATGGCACCACATTTGTTTATAACTTATGCACATCTTTGTGTATATTTTTTGTTGTCGTTTCTTTGAGACCAGCACTCACATAGCCCCCACTGGCCTCCAACTTTCTACGTAGCCACGAATGATCGTGAACTTCGGCTCTTCCTGCCCATATTTACCACATTCTGAGATGGTAGTTATGTAGCATCACTCTTACCTTTATTCTCTGCTGAGGATTGAACCCAGGGCCTTGTGCATGCTAGGAGAACACCCTGTCAACTGGAGCGCCATTGCCAGCCCTTCAGGGATGGTCTTGATCCTCCTGCCTCTGAGAACTTAGGTGTGTACCACCACACCTGGCTCCTCCTGGATACTAATCAGTTCCTCACCACTCCCGACACAGCGTGAGGAAGTGCTGTGTGCACCGCCTGTATTGTTGAGAGAACATGGACAGGGGAACATCTGCATGTGTTAAGCACAGGTGCGGATTTTCCTGATCCGTGGTTAGTTGGATCCACACGTGTAGAACCCACGAGACTGGAGAGCTGAGTGTGCTCTAGCAGTGTGCAGGGTCTGGTGGCTGAGACAGCTGTTCACGCTCTGTTTTTCTATTTCTTGACACCCACTTATGTTCAAAGACCCATGCCAAGTAATTTATATACTACACCACCACATTTAATTTTTTTCAACTACTCCCATTAACATTATTCAGGTTTTACAGAGAAAGAAACTGAGGCACAGAACGGTAAAGTAATTTGTCTTAATTTGCCAAGTAGATGACATTAGAGCTGATATATGAATATATATTACTGTGAATACAATGCAGACCTCTTACCAACTGAGAGATTTGCCTTTTACTGTTTAGCAGTAGGGGGAGTGTGTGTGTGTGTGTGTTATTTAGGGAGACTTTTTTTCCCTGACAGTCATCAGATGAATTAGCAAAGATTTTAGAATAAAATTGCAGATGTTTTAGAGGAAAGGAATAGGAGAATTGCAAAGAAAATAAGAGCAACCTGCTAATAACTGTTCTAGCACAACAGCTTAAACCAGGACTCTCCCAGCACAGCTGGCCCTGGACTTTTAAAAGTAGGTTTTTAATTCTTACTTTAGTTGATAGGGCAGAAATTTCTAGTCAGTTAGCCTAAATATTAAAGCTCGTTTGAAGATTCATTAAAATTCAGTGAGTCTTTTTGATCCGCATTTGTTAGCCAATGCATTCATGTCAAATTTTAATTACCTTGAAGTGCGTACAAGGGAACATGATGCTTTGCCAGAGAGTTCAAAGTCAAAACGTCCTGTTGTCCCAGGCATCCAAAACTAGACGTATGCTGTGATGTCATGTTTCACGACACAGACAAATCTGTGATGTCTCTTGCAAGTAGCACACACTACTGAAGTACCTGTAATTGACCAGTACTATACTATAGTATGGGCAGTCTGTTGACCATCTATCCTGAAGGCCAGATGTATAAAGAGTGCATGAATTATCTTTTCATATGCTGTGGTTTGGGGGGTAACATCGTGTCTTAGTTATATTTCTGTTGCTGTGAAGACACCATGAACAGTGTAACTCTTATAAAGTTAAGCATTTAATGGGAGGCTGCCTTACAGTTTCAGAGGGGGAGTCCATTATCATCATGGAGGGAGCAGACAGGCATGGCACTGGAGCAGAACTAAAAGTTTACATGTTGAGACAACCATAAGGTAGAGAGAGAGAGAAAGAATGCTAACAGGAAGCGCAGTGGGCTTTCGAAACCTCGAAGCCTGCCCCCCAGTGACATGCTTCTCAATCCTTCCCAAACAGTTCCATCAATTATGAACCAAACTTTCCAGTACATGAGCCTAGGGGGCTCTCATTCAAACTACCACACTGCTCATAAATATAGCCAAGGAAAGACAAGTTGACTTTTAACTCTATGGTATATGGATTCTTCCATTGAAAAGCTATAACACCCTTTTGTTCAGAAGGAGACATAATGCCCCCTTTAAAGTTAGAAATGCACTTGAGAATGGCAGTTCCTCTCTGTGACTTACCAGTGTCTGTGATGAAATACCCAGCAGTCAAATCCTTCTTCATTTTATTCTAATGTTACAGTTATTCTCATGGATAAAGTAGAATTCCTAATTGTGTTTTATACTAAAATATGAAGAATAAGTTACCAAAGGTGTATGTTAATGAATTTAAATTTTACTATATCAACTTTCATAAAGCTGCTTGATTTAAGTGCATATAGGTTACTTTTGGTGTTTGATTGGGCATTCTGGTTCTAAAAACCCATTCTTGTTTAAGTACTCAGCATTAATATGAAGTTGTTTGTAAATAATTATAGAGGCTCTCAGGAAATGAATGCTTGTTTATTTCTTCCAATAGCGTAATTTTAGAGCTCTTACTCCTCACGACCCTTTTCTTATTACCTCAATAATTCCTTCTTTAATGTCCCTTTCCTCAGGAGCTGGGACCGGAGTAAGAATTAGACATAAAACGTATTTTCTGTCTTCAAGAAGCTGAGTGTTTCATGGGAGAGATGGAGAGGGAGATTAAGAAAATCCAACAGTCCAGTGTTTGGCTAGACGTGTGCACTGGATAGCTGAGAACACCCAAATTCCCAGTGATTAAAGTGGACCACTTTACCTAAGTCCCAATCCACTCTTTGCGGCTTGGGACAAGTCATGTGACTTTTTGCTGGTTCTTTTTTTTTTTTTTTTTTTTTTTTCCTCAATCTACAAAATAAAGCAAACACTACCATACTGGTTACTATGCCAATCCATGAGTGACTATTTACAGAGCTCTTAGCACAGTAATAGGTAGACGCAAGTGAGCGCTGCCTTGGAAGTCTATTAAATATGAGCACTAAAGCAAGGCGGCTAAGTGGGAATCAGACGGATGACCAGCATTCTTTAACGAAGGGAGGTGGGGGTGGGATGGATGCTTCCAGAAGAGGAGACAGATGGGGAGAGGGTGGGCAGGGGCAGTGGTGAGAAAGAGACCACAGATGTGAGTGGGAGCCATCTTACACAGTCTCCACGAACACAAGGCAGTGATTTACATGCCAAGACTCTTATGTTTGGCAGTGTTGTTGGCACATGGGTTGGAAAGGGGCATGAGTGTCCCAGCGGTGGGGAGGTAGGTAAGAGGGTGTCAGTGTAGATCAGATTTTAAAAAAAATGGCGGAGGTATTCAGAGGAGGCACAGAGAACAAGGAAATGAATCAGAATCTCAGCCTTCCTGATGCTGTAACCCCTAAATACAGTTCAAAGCAGTGTTCTCAGCCTTCCTTATGTCACGACTCCTAAATATGGTTCTGTATGTTGTGCTGAGCCCCAACCAAAAACAAATAAACAAACAAGCAAACAAAAAATGTTTTCATTGTTACTTCATAATTGTAACTTTGCTACTGTTAAGAATCATAATGTAAATATCGTATGTACAGGAGGTCTTAGTAGGTGACCATGAAAGAGTCACGGCCCACAGTTTGAGGTCTGCTGGCCTAGAGGGCTCTTATGGAAGTAGTTAGAATTTGGATTCTGAGAGTACAGGACAATCAGGAATCAGGTGTGGCTTGCAGGTCTCTTGCTTCTTCTTCCACAGACCATGAGGAAGAAGAAACATCAGGAAAAACAAAACGAGGCCAGAGATGGAGAGAAGGGAATTTTTCTGAAGTTGGCTTTGGATATTTTGAGTGTGAGGAGACTGGCTGCCCCCGTAGGTCTCTCTGGCTGTGGTAAGGTATCAGAGGTCAGGACAGTGATCTTGGTTGAGTTTGAGTTTCCCCAGATGAAGGCAACACAAAACTGAGAAAGTAGGTAAGATGTTAAGAAGAACTAATAAGGAGAAAAAATAGACACTGGGATGGATTCCTAGGGATGAGGAATTTGTAAGATGCGTGGTGGTGGTGGCGGCGGCGGCGGTGGCAGGGGTGGGGAGTTACAACAGATAGACTGGAAAGTAATGCCCAGGGAGAAAGGAAACCAGGAGGTGTTGTCATAGAAACAGATGGAGGAAAAACTTTCAAGAGCAAAAGAGTGGTCAACCATGTCAAATCCTGCAGCGCTGTTGGGTAGGATGGGGACAGAAAAGTGTCCATTGAATTTAACGACAATGAGGTCATTATTGATTTTGGCCAGAGAGGCTTCCAGTGGAATGAAGAGTGACAGCCGGTTTGCAGGAGACTGGGCGGAGTGAAGTGGGGTGAAGTGGGGCGAAGCAGGCGAAGCTGGGTAAAGCCAGGCAAAGTGGGGCAAAGCAGGGCTTCTCTACAATAAAAATCAAGTAGGTCAGCAGTCAAAGAGAGCATCAGGGTGGTACCTGTCTGTCTCTGGTGATATCTTTGTTTCTAATGGCCCCCCAGAAAACACACACAGATTGGGAGGAGCTGAGGTTTTCAGGGAGAAATCTTACAGCGAATGTCCCTTTCCATCATGAGTGTGACAGCTTGAAAAGTTTTGCCTCTCTCTTCCGTGTTTACCTTCATGTCTTCACTGTTTGGTTGTTCATGTAGATGAAGATTCACTCATAATTGACAAGAATCTGTTACGAGAGCATCATCTGCCACAGAAAGGCCTAGAACAAATGAGTGGTGATGAATTACTTGTCACCTCTCTGGCATAAGTTTAATC
>LR752860.1:13481-54072 GCA_902729485.2 Mus minutoides | reverse complement strand
CAGCAAAATTTTGCTGAAAGACCCTGATATAGCTGTCTCTTGTGAGGCTATATGCCAGTGCCTCCCAAACACAGAAGTGGGTGCTCACAGTCAGCTATTGGATGGAACACCGGGCCCCGAATGGAGGAGCTAGAAAATGTTCCCAAGGAGCTAAAGGTGTCTGCAACGCTATAAGAGGAACAACAATATGAACTAACCAGTATCCCCAGAGCTCGTGTCTCTAGCCGCATATGTAGCAGACGATGGCCTAGTGGGTCATCATTTGGAAGAGAAGCCCCTAGCTCTTGCAAACTTTATATGCCCCAGTACAGGGGAACACCAGGGCCAAGAAGTGGGAGTGGGTGGGTAGGGGAATGGGGGGTTATGAGTGACTTTGGGGATAGCATTTGAAATGTAAATCAAGAAAATAACTAATAAAAATTGAGGAAATAAAGTCATAGAATTATTATTTAAGAGTCTCAATGTTTTATAGTTTTAAAGATGACGGGAAACCGGCCTTCAATTTTGTCTTTGTATCTCTGTACTTGGTTTTACATGTATTTTCTCATCATTATTGTTTCATTTTCTCTTTATCCTAGCCTTGAACAGTGATGTTTGTGTTCCTGTCAATCTATTCCTAGCTGTCTATTTATCACCCCTAAACCCAGAAGACAATCTCTGATTGTTCTTTCCTACCTCCTTTGTTTATTACTAAAGTAAAATCAAAATCAAATAAGCAATTTAAATATACCCTTAACTCCTAATGAAAACTATACAGTAATTAAAAGTCTCCTATCAACTAAAAAAAATTAGAGCCATTTGAATTCAGGCCAGTTGAATACACAATCTTTAAAGAAAAAGAAATAGTGCCAATACATCTCAAATTATTCCAGAAAATAGAAACTGAAGGGACATTTCTAATTTATTTTATAAAGACACTATTACTCTGATACAAGAGCCACAGAAAGATCCAACATAAAAAAACAAACGTATAGTCCAATATTTCTTATGAACATAGATACAAATTTTCTCAAAACACATTTCTAATTATTTTTAGGAACACAAATAAAAAAAGTTATTCACAATCATTAAGTTGGCTTTATTCCAGAAATCCAAGAATTTTTAAACATATATAGATCAATAAACATTTTCTGATACATAAACAGGCTGAAAGACAAAACCATATGATCTTGTCAGATACAGAAAGCTATTTGTCAAAATCCAACATCCCTTCATGATAAAATTTCTGCGGCGACTAGTAGCACAACATATATACTTCACTGCAATAAAGACAATTTAAAGCAAGCATAGCCAGTACCAACAAATGGAGAGAAATTTAAAACATTTTTCTTAAAATAAGGAATAAGACAGAAATCTCTACTCTTTTCACTCCTATTGAATATAGTATTTGATGTCTTAGCTAGAGCAATAAGACAACTGAAGGATATCAAGGGGAAACTAATAGTAAAGAAAGTAAAATATCTTTATTTGCAAAAGATACTTTTAAACATAAAAGGCCCTAAAAATCCCCACCAGTAAACATCTACAACTGATAAGCACTTTCAGCAATATAGAAGAATAAAAATTAAAATAAAAAATTAGTAATTTAAAAAAATATACAAATGACAAACAACCTGAGAATGAAATCGTGGAAGTTGTACTTTTCATAATAGCATCATAAAATCTTTCTTGAGGTATCTCTTATTAAGCAAGTGAATGACTTGTATGATAAAAACGTCAATGCACTGAAGAAAAAAATTGAAGAGGACACCAGAAAATGGATAGATCTCCCAGGCTGATGGATTGGTAAGGTTAAGATAGTTAAAATGCCTACCTTACCCAAAGCAACCTACAAATTTAAGTGCAGTCATCCTGAGTGGAGTAAGGCAGACCCCAAAAGACAAGTGCAGTATGTTTTCTCATATGTGGATGATGATGGGTTTTAATTCTTCAATATACATGCTACAACCCAGGTAAACACACTGGTGAAATTTTGAATAGGGGACTGCCCATGGTCTCCTGCCCTGAAATAGAATGAAGAGCAACACAGAGTCAGATGCAGGTTTAACATTAAAGACTGATGATCTGTGGACTTTCTAGTTCTCTAACTGTACTGAAATGCTTGTTGATAACATTTAAAAAGCTAAAAAGTCTCTGGTTTAGGTGATTAACACCTATAGCCCAATGGATGAGGATTAAGTAATGTAGACTTTGCTCTCTCTCTCTCTCTCTCTCTCTCTCTCTCTCTCTCTCTCTCTCTCTCTCTCTCTCTCTCTCTCTGGCTCTAATTCACAGCCTGCCAGCTGAAGGTGCAAGAACAAAAGGGGACGCTTTGAAAAGGGAATTTAACCTTTATTTCTAATTTCTCCGTAAAAAGTTCTCCATCAAAGATTTTCTATGGAAGTTACCTAAGAAATTTCTTCTCTAAAAGGTTCTTCTCTCTAAAAACTTCTTCCTCTCTCTTCTTCTCCTAATCTTGCTCTGTTCTCCTGCTCTGATGTAACAACATTTTGGCTCTCAAACACCATTATTCCTGATGCCTTTACTCTCAATGCCATTTATGTCTAATTGGTATTCTATGTAATTGGACCTAGTCTTTTTTTCCTTTTTCTAGGAGAATAGATCACATGGTTTATCCAAGAATCCCCCATGTTTTTCTTTTTTTTTCTTTTTTTTACAAAAGCTCAATAGAAGTTCAAACAAAAATTGAAGTTATAAATTGAATAAGAAATTGACAACATAGAATGTTTACATTAATGTGCATTACGACTGATTATCTGGCTAAACAGTCATTATCTGCCACTTGCTCTACAGGTTCATAGCAACTCAGACTGTAACTAAGTTATCATTGAAGTTCTTGTATAGATAAACCCAATCAATATTGTATCTACTGTCCTTGCACCTATAGTAAATCATTAGTTCTCTTTTAATGACCTTCGGTTAATTGTTTTATAACCTCATGGGATGTTTTCTAAGTTGTAGATGCCTTCTTGCTATCTCAGAAGCAATTAACTTGTGACACTTGAAGATTCTTATTGCAGTTTTGACTATCATTGAGAATTTATTAGCAGACCTATTATAAAAGAGCTTAATAATTACTAATATAATTTTAGAAATTCTTATAGGATCATCATTGAGAATTAATAAAGCAAATATTTGTATAGCATCATTACAAGACAGTATGTCTGTATTGTTCTACAGAGATCTGCTCAAAAGGTTAGAGTAACACCTAGTGATATATATATATATATATATATATATATATATATATATATATATATATATATATATATACAGTCTCACAGGAAAAATATATTAATAGCAGGACATTTTTCCTAAAATTTAATCTTTTTGGCCTTGTCTAAAAAATTGAATCTGTCAATAACTTTAATAATCCATGGTGGTACCATCTCAGGAAGACTACCTGCTAGGTTTTAGCTTCTCCTTGATGGCTCCTGTCAGGGAACTAAGGAAAGCAGGGGAAGCCGAAGTTCTCCAAAAGAAAGGGAAATATAATATAGTGCTATGGAGAGGCAGAGGAGAACTAGAAGGTTTAAATAGGGAGAAGGGTGAAACAGAAGGGCCATGGAGGAATATGAGGAAGGATGTGTAACACCAAGGCTGTTTGAAAAAAACATGGAAATCTACTACTCTAGAAACTTCCTAAAATAAACAGGAATTATTGGACATACAACAATTGAAAGGTGCCATCATTAGAAGATTCAGTGTAAAGAACAATGTTCAAGTTTCTTTTTCACTATAAGCATATATCACACGACGTAATGGAAAGCACTGACAATGGTCAAATACACAGGGAGATAGCAACGGTAAACTTCTTGTTTTATAAAATCGTTTCATAAGATAATGTTCAATTTGGATAAACAGAATTACTTATCATAACATGCATGGAAGTGAAATAAACACAGAAACAGACTTCCAGAGAGAAGTTATAGTACTCTTTGGTAGGATCTGTATAGTTTATGTGAGATATGCTGCCTTATTCACAAGTTGACTGTGTCAAGTTCATGATGCTGACTACCCAAAAGCGACCACTAAGAGCCCAAAGCAAGTATGCCCAGTAAGCCATTTAAGGAAATAACATTAAAAAAAAAAATTAGAAAGCTATGCTACCTGAACATAGGAGCACATACAAAAGTTAGAAATGGAATTTTTATGTGCTTAAAATTTTCCAAATATAGATTTTCCTTGAGCACTTTGCCAATTTGTTAAAATACCAAAATGAAATATCTTTTCATTAGTGGATAAGAACAGCTGATTGGCTTCAAGAATCAAGGAAATACACAGCTCCAATTTCTGCAAATACCAATGCCTAATTGGGATGAAAAATGATAGGGTGATTAATTATGCACAGCCAATGATGACCTTATTTATTTGGATTCATGAATTTTTGTGAGCCATCAATTTCAGATACTTTATTTATATAAGAATCAAAATAAAGTGAACTTGGCACCAGGCTTTTGTATCTCTGAATCACCAAGAGTGGAACAAATATTATTAATAATTAATGATGCATATGCAAACACATTGCTCTTATTGAGATTTTATTATTGCTAATATTATTTATTTTAGAAGGTGTGCTGTGTACTGAATGAGTAAAATAAAAATTTATATATTATCTACTCCATCCTCATGTCATTTCTTACTTTCCATTTTGTAGGATCTATAATGTGTATAATAAAGTTTGCCATTTCCATTTACAAGTGCAATTTATTTTATATTCTTTAATATAAAAATATTTTGATGTTGTGAGATGTGCAACATATGTACATATAAGGATACATATAAGATTTATTATGAATATACTTTATACTGTTATATATTATTAATTGTAGTAATTGATCTATAGAATTTGATAATTGGAAAAAACAGACAGACCTAGTGAAGCTTGTATAAATTGGAGCATCAGCTCTGGCACCTTATCTTGCTCTGAGGCCCCATGTAATGAGAACATGAACATTCAGAGACTCACATGGTTATAGGTGACTTAAACACTGTCCATAGAGACCATAGAAAATGTAAAAGACTTACTTTAATTTCCCCTTTCAAAAACATGCAGCAATACTCAACATATTACTGAAAAGATTAGGTAAATTGCTGCATGTAAAACAATTAGAATAGTGTGTAGTGCTCATTAGTACTTGCTGCTATCACTGACATTACTAGCAGCAATAGTAAATGCTAACACTTACCTCACACTTATGAAGTGCTACGTGGGCACTATTCTATACATCTTGGCATGAGTCAATTCACTTAATATTTATTAAAAAGAAAGAGAAACCAGCTGACAAACTGCTTTAACTCCACCTTTGTTCTAAGGCAGCATGCATTCACTGCCTTCTGTGTGAGGAATCCATGCTTCTGGTTAGAACAGATGAATTGGTTGGGACCTTCATTGAAATAAACTTTTAAATAATAGTTTGTCTAAATTGTCCTGAACTGGATGAAACTATCTCATGAGGCTTATTTTCTTGCCCTGAGCATCATATATCCCAGGCCTGCAGCAAGGCCAGAGCCATCTGGTTCTCAGGCTCTTGGACACCCAGGCACTGCTAGGAGCAGTGGAAGAGCTGAGAACTGAGTGGGCCAAGAATGTAGCCTGGGGCCAAGAGGGAAAAGAAGGGGAGCTCTGGCTGGTTCTACAGGGGGAGTCTTTGGCTTCAAGGTGGCTGCAGTTTGGCTGGTTTGAGCTTGGCTTGGTGGCAGGCATGGCTGGGCTGGGAGCACAGAGAAGAGATTAAACAGTGGCTCCGTAGGCAAAGAAGGCCTTCTCCATGGCTCCCCATGGCAGATCCTAATGAAAAGAGGCAGTCCATGGTTTTAAGGCATTTATTGTCATGGCAGAAAGTGGATGAGTAAAACTATACCCAGCTTCTCAGGGCAGGACTGAGATTAAATACCTTCTGCAGGGAAGAGTGTCTAGGAAGGAGAGTTTACTGGTGAAGTCTCTGGGTACATTGTTAAAATGGAGATCTGTCTTGAGGCTACATGATCACAGGTCATATCCTCTACCTGTAGAGGAGTTTGGGGCACTGCCCTTACATGACTAATGGCCACAAATCTATGAAGGGCTGCAGCCTCCTGGCAGGAGCCTGGCTTCCCAGGAACAGGTGAAATGTCTACCTTCTCTTTAGGGTCACCAGGAGCCAAGCTGCTTTTCAAGGTCCTACATCTCTCCTTTATACATTTTTTTCAAAGCATCACTGGAATAACTGTGTCATTCCTCAAGAATAATTCATTTCCTTATCTTTCCACTTCCTGGCCATTACTTCCAATTCTCAGCTTGTGCTGAGGGCCCAGTTCAGTTGATGCTAGCATTGGCAGTTTGTCTCTGATAAGTCACTCTTGCTTCTATCTCACTCTCTTTTACATCACACTTACAAGGATACTAGGATTGCTCTGAGCTCACCTAGACAGTACAGGATAATTTTGGCATTCAAGGGTAGGTAATCAGCAACTATAACTCTATTAACCTTAATTTATCTTTGTCATGTAACCTAAGATATGCACAGAATATAGTGATTGTATGTGAGTAGAGTTATATCAATAATTCTAGTAGTATGACAGATTAGGATGATTCATAGAATCCTCTGCTCAGACAATCAACTCCATATGTTTGTGTATATCTGCTACATCTTTGTATGGAGGGTGAGTCTTGATTGATGAGGATACAAATTCAGAAATGTAGTTGTTCTCCCTCTGACCAATCACATGGCTTATACAAAGAAAGTTCTCATGTTCTAAAATGTGTGATGCTAGATGGAGCAAAAATTGATCCATGAGGCTGAAGAACTGGACTGAAGCTAGAGATGATTTATAAAAGTGAAAAGGTCCCAGGAAAAGAAAGCACAGCAGTAATACAACTTCTTAGCTCATTTTGTTTCCTGATTTCACAGAAAGAGCCCCTTGTTTATTAGGCATAGATGGCTTTTGTGGTTGGTCAAACAGCACTTAGTGCCTCCAAACAGGAAGCCCATCTCTTTTCAAAAGCAAAAGCAGGTATTTATATCTATCATCTACCTGTCTGCCTCTCTCTCTCTCTCTCTCTCTCTCTCTCTCTCTCTCTCTTTCTCTCTGTATGTGTGTGTGTGTGTATGTGTGTGCATGCATGCTTGCGTGTGTGCAAGTGTTCTCCTGCCATGATACTGTGTCTGGATGTCATAAGCTAACTTGGAGGAGTTGCTTTTTCCCTTTCACTGCATAGGTTCCATAAGTGAGTTTCAGGACCTCATGCTTATCAGAAAGTACTTTAGCCTGCTGAACCATCTTACTGGCTCCATTTCAACTTTTACTTTGAAAAACTGTATAGTGATGTTAGTAATATTTTGGAGGTGCATGTGTTTAAGTGTGCATTTATTTTGGACTACTTTATCCAAATATAAGTCAATGATGTATAAATACAAGTTTATAGCCAACATATTTTCAGTAATGTGTTATTGCAAACATAGTGCTACATAATATTTATTTGTGCATTATAATAATTTCTCACATTTACTTAGAAAGAGACAGAGAACAAGGAATTAACAAGAATGATTGTAAACAAAATCTTTGTATAGAACCAGAAAAAAGTAAGAACATATGCTCTCTGTGAGCCAAACAGGTCCAATGTTATATAATCATATAGGATACAAATTCATTTTGAAAAGCCATGGAGGGGAGCTGAAAGCCTAAAATCCTGACATTTTAAGTGATAATTAAAAAAAGAAAATGCCGGTGATATTGAAAAGATGTCAAGTTTAAGAAATCCCTGAACCCCAAGTTCTGCCTTCTATGCCTGCAGGATCCCAATAACCAGAATATGGAGTGAGGTATGAGGAGTTTCACTAAGATTTTTTTTAAAATAGAAACTAAAAGTAAATTGACTGGTTTCTATGGAAAAATATAGTAGGCATCCAGTTTAAAAAAAATCAAATAACCATTATTTAGTGCCCAAGAAAAGAAATTCATGAGAAAAAAGGAATAGATGAAAAAGAAATTAAAGATAATTGATACATAAAGACCATACGTATAAATAGAAAAAAAATAATTGACACATGAACTACCATAACTATATGTATATATATATATATATATATATATATATATATATATATATATATATATATGACAGATAAACATTTTATATATATATATATATATATATATATATATATATATATATATATATATATATATATATATGACAGATAAACCAGAAGACCTGTGTTACTGCAGCTTTTAAGCCAGATAAGCAGAGAAGGCTAGAATCTTGAATCTCTGACTTAGTGTGCAGCAGCATACATAGGGTTCTCAGGAGAAAAAGGCACATGGGAAATTTTTTTATATTCAGCTAAAAATAATCATCTATTAGGTAAGTAAGGATATGCATGTGTGTGTACCCAGGCATACTTGTGTCTGTGCATCTGTGTGTGTCTTTTCACATATGGAGAAAAATATAAGGAGAATGGATTATTTTTATCAAATAATAATTTGACTAAACTTTTATATTAAAGAATAATAAAGAGGAAACATGAATGAGTTCATGTTTAAAATACTTGTGTATACTGTTGCATGGATAGCATTTCAAGAGATGTTTATGGTGAAAGAACAACATGATTGACTGATAGTTTATCCAAAAGACTCAATAGAAGTACATAAAATAAGTTTATAGAACAATAAGTATAAGCTATAGGGAATGATATGAAAATAAAAAAAGTTCTCAATAACCTCAAAGACGGCTTAAGTTTCATTGTTTCCAATTGGATAGATTTAAAAGCTCTTGAATGGTTTCCTTTTGTTCTTTTATTCTTTCCTTTGTGAAAGAGGTATGTATTATTTAGAGATCAAACTTTTTATTATAAATAAATATAATTTATTATTGATATATTTACATAACACAAGTTAATAGTGTTATCATTGAGCGGTAATTGAGGCAAAGGAATACTTGTATGGTTGGTAGCACAGTAATTGAGGTAATTAAAATATAATAGAATCTTAACCCTTAGTCCCAGAGAGGTTAGGTAAAGAGGAGGGGCCGGGGGCGGGGCAGACACATGGATCTCCCTGAGAGTGTGAAATAAAATAGACTTAATGGGCAGACTGGAACAGGTGAAGATGGGAGTGAGAAGGGATGGGGAAAGAGAGTACAGGGAAAGAAGTCTAGAGTTTGGAGGCATTTTAGGGTAGAGTGTAAACCTAGTGTAGGTGAAGCTTCCTAATGAGACTCGTACTGATGGGAGACAATGATTCACAACTGGCCATCACTTGTAGCTATGTGAAGCTTCCAGCAGCAGGACTGTGTTCTATTTGATTCAGTTGCTGGCCATAGGGTCCCATGGAAATTCCTAAGTAGCCCGGGCTGTTGCTAAGACACAGGGTTGCTCTCAGAAAACTGACAGTGGGGTCCCATTGGTGATGACATCACCCATACAACTCACTGAACAGGAAGAAGTCGAGCTGGTGCCAAGATGGAACCTTTATCCCTAATTTCTACTCTTTTTGGTAAGGGAAAGTACTCTGCAAGCTACCAAAAGAGAAATCTGGACATGAACCCAGGCACAAAACCTTTGACTTGCAGTCTTTCCTGTCTGCAAGATGTGTTGGGGCAATGATTGCACAGAACTTGTGGGAGTAGCCAAAAATAATGTCTGATTTGACTTGAGACACACTTTATGAAAAGGAACCTATACTTGACAATGTCTGGATATCTGAGAAACAGAGACTGAATATCCCAGAGACTTAGGGTAAAAATAAACACTACTGGTCTAAAAAATCAATAAAATGGTATCTAGTAATATTCTGCATACTCATAAATCGGTGCCTTAGCAGTCATCAGAGATGATTCTTCCAGCAGCAGGTGGGAACAGATTCAGAGACACATTTGCAGACATTAGGTAAAGAAAGACTCTAAATTGGAGGTCTCCATCAAATTTCCTTCCTCAGAGCTCAAGGAATCCTGTGGAAATGAAGCAGAAAGATGGTAAGAGCCACAGAGGGTGGAAGACACCAGGAGAACAATGCCCTCTTAATCAAATAAATAAGGCACATGTGAGCTCCTGAGACTGAAGCAGCAAGCACTGGTCCCACATGCATCTATACCAGGTCCTCGGCATATATATTACAGCTATTAGTTTGGTATCTTTATGGGACTTCCAACTGTGAGAATGAGTGGGCCTCTGAATCTTTACTTGCTCTTAGGATAATTTTCTTCTTGGGTTGCTCTGTCCAACTTTGATATGATACTTTTACTTCATATTATTATATTTTATTTTGTCATGTTTGGTTGTTATCTCTTTGAAACCTGTTCTTTTCTAGTGAGAGTCAGAAAGGGGGTGTTTCTAGAAAGAGGGGAGCTAGGGAGGAGCTGAAAGATGTATATAGAGAGGAAACTATAATCGGAGTATATTGTATGAAAAAAGAGTGAATGTTAAAATTACAAAAAAGAATGTACCTCAAGGGATATTGCTGCTTATAATAAATTTATAATGTGGCGATGTTGGACAAAAGATAGTTATATGATCTTTAGGCATTATGTTGACCTGGTTATTGCTTTAATTTTGAAATTAATAATGACATAAAGGGAATTGACTGTGTCTTGTCCAAAGCTCATGTGCTGGCATCACAATCCTCAATGCAATAGCATAGATAAGAAGACCTCTAGTAGGTCAAACAGATTCTGGTCCAAGAATAGATTCATGTGGTTGTCGAAGAGAAAAGAAAACAAATTTTATGTGCCAAACATTAAACAAGCATAATGTTTCTTTACACTCTATACATTGTTTTTTTATTTACAAAGTTAAATGATATCTACAATGTCAAAAATTTGAGACCCTATTAGCTTCCTTCCTTTTCCAAAACCTTGTAAAGTAAAATATCAGGCATAAAACTAAATGAAAATTTAATATTATGGTAATTAAGACACATTTTAAAGTAATATCTGGCTTCAGATGAGCATCACTCTGAAAATTTATACTAAGTGAGCAAAATGCAAGCTGACGTTTATACGATAGTGAAATATACAATCATAGGATATGGTAATGGTATCTTAAATTAATTTTTAATTATATAAAAGCCAATAGAAAAATACGTTAGATTATTTGGCAATAACATATTGAAAATACCAAATAATACAAGCACTTGAAAATGGGTATTAATTAACACTAAGAACTAAAGTTGCAATAATGTAAAACAGAATATATAATAAATAAAATCTCAACAAGCTCAATTTATAAGAAAGGCATTAACTGGAACAACAGAAAAGATCTTAGCATGATGAGGCATATTCTACACAGAGACCAGAGAACTGTGAGCACCACATTTAGCACCCTGAGCAGAGAAATCTGTGAAAGCATAATGTTCCAGAAACAGGAGAACTTTTTAATCTCTAGGTGGTCAAATGTGGTTTATACCAATCACTCATGTATTAAGTAGCTTCACAAAGCACACACCATATAATATAAAAGGAAGTAAACTAAATCAAAGCAGCAAGGCATTAATAAAAACATTGTAATTATGAATCTCCAACTGTAGTTACTTGCCCTGGACCTGCATAATGCAGGCCCTGTCAACAAACACTCATGGAAGTGGGAGTAGGGGGAAGAAATAAAATTGAAAAAATGTACAGATAAGTTTTTTTTAAGAATCATCTTATTATGAATCACTTTTTAAACTATCAATTAAAAATATCAATCTGCATGATGATATGTGGCTACCTGAGACACAGTGACATCATGACGTGGAGTAACCAACAACTCTGATTAGATGTAAAGCTCTCTCATGGTAGGGAACCCATGCCTTGTCGTGTAAGCCTAGTTACTAACTCATTATTAGGAAGGTTTTAAGCCCAAGGAACTAAATAGATATAGTATGAAACTTCCTTCTAAATGTGCACATTCAATCGCATAGACAAAAGCCTGAATCAAAGCCTTTCTTTACAGTGAAGGACAATGAGTGTAGAAACTTGTGGATCAGTAGGATGCTGAAAATATGTCAAAGTTAAGAGTTTAGTCTCAGATAAACCACTTATACCCCTATCAATGCTCAGGGAATTTTGCAGAAGAGGAGGAAGTGTTTCAGAACCAGAATATAGCATAGAGTCTCAGAAAATCCTACCCTCTAAATTTAATGCATTCTTTTCAGTTATAAACTTGCAACTATACTGATCCTATATAAGTACAGGGCCTTTCAAGAGTCAATCATGAGGTGAGTTTACTATACCATAACCCTTACTGATGAACTAATGGCTACTGGCAGTTTCTTGGACAGGAAGAGTCATTAACTCTTGCCATGTACTCATTTCTAAGTCCACCTGTTTCAAATGATAGCTCTGAAATCATGGACATCTGATGGCCTTGGTAGGTCAGAGTTAAAAAATAAACAGATATGAATGTGGCTTGGCAATTTGTAGAATGGAGGACTGTGGATGGTGGTGGTAGTGAGAACGGGGTTGAGAGTGGTCAGTATGCTTTGTATGTGTGTGAAATATCAAATAAAAATTTTAATTAATGATGAAAAATTGATAAGGTCTTTCTAAGTAGTTTTAAATAGCTTCAAACTCATCATTCTCTTTTCTTTATCTTTGAAATACTGGAATCATAGGTTTGTGCTACCACAGCTTGTGTAGGGGGGTATTTTTGGTATAAAGTTAACAAACTATACTTTTAAAAAACCCATGTAAAACAGATCATTTTAAATGAAGATGAAATGCAACAACAAACACAGTATTAAAGAAGTTGCAGAAATCATGACTCTTGTTTCAAACAGGTCTCCAAACCCGTGAATAGTGGTTGCAGAAAGCAGATATGGTTCCTACTCCCAAAACAGTGTAGGCAACTGGGATATATTACTAGAACAATTTTCAAATCTTATATGATAGTTTATCTCTGTGATGTAGCATGGCCACAGCCACAGAGCAACGTGGCTCAGAGAAGTAGCAGGAAGTTTGGGAATGTGTGCCACCAATAAAGAGTTTGCACTAGGCATCCAGAGAGGCATGTGGTACTCCCAGCTGTCTCCCTACTCAAACAGCATAAACCCACAAAGCCAGCCAAACAACATTCACATACAATACTCCCCCTAAGGAATATAGCCATTAATCACTTAATAAATTCCACGATAGACCAAATTCAACTAGGGGAAAATATTGTACCAAGAGAGGAAATAAAAAGGTTATTCCTGTTCTATTGGATAGGGGATTGAAAGAGTTGGTGGGAAGAAGTTATCATAAGAGAAAATTAATACTACTTGCAAAACACCAATAAGTACATATGTTAAAATCTAAGGTATAAATACCTGAAAGTGGATATGAAACTAACAACTTTCAAATCCTTATGATTGAGAAAGTATAATGTCTTTAAATTTTACCAAAGCTGTCTTGCTTGTCTCAGGTGGGCTTTAACTAAGAAGTTCGGGTATCTGGCTCTCATCAACACACAAAACTTCCACCTAGTCAGTAGTGTCTGAGTTCTTTTCTTGCAAATTCGAAGAACTGGATTTAAGGACCCCAGAAGACAGAGCTCATAAAGAAGTTTGATAGTAGTTCCATAGGTAGAGAAAGAAGTCAAAGTTCCCATAGTAGAAGTGCACCTCCAGAAATTAGATGCCATTCAAGTATTTGTCTATAGGTTCCTTACAAAGTTTATCAATAAGAATAATGTAAGTTATGAGGATGAAGATAAGCTAGTCATCTCTGGTGGCCCAACCATGATGTATCCAGGTGTCTCCTCTGGGTTTGGTCATAAAAATTCTAGGAATGGCTGCTTACTTAGGAGAAGAAATGAAGAGAGAAAACAGACTTCCCTTCTGTAATCCCTGGCCTCTGGCCATGATGGAACTAAATCCATTTTGCCCTAAACACTGTGGCATCCAAGAAAGAAAGGAATTGCTTATGTACATTGTATTTCACTTTTATCCCCCAGGAAGGGTCCTGGTTGTTGAGGGAAATAGAAAGCCATTTTCTTCTCTTACAGTTTTGAAGCTCTAATGTAAGTGGCCATTGTTAATGAACTCCAAGGATGTTTTTGCTGCCTAACAGATGAAAGAAATGACATAAATCCCTGAATCAAATGTGGTAAAAATAGATATAAAAATGTAAAAAATGGCAATAGTAGTTGGAGTGAAGTGGTAATATAAGACAATATAAACCATTAAATAAAATTAATAATGTAAAATAATAGTAGTTAGTGGAAAAATTTCATGTACTAAAAGAAGATACTTTAAGAACAAAAAATAAAGACTGATAAAACAGTTCAAGGCAAAGTCAAAACCCTCAACTTTTTTGTTCGTTTGAAAGAATGATCAACCATGAAGATAATAGCCACTAATTTTTATGCACACAGAAACATTTTCTGTCATACATAAAGAATAAATGTAGTCATGGAGGACAAATTGGCAAAGCTAGAAATCTAGTAGAAGAGTTTAATGTATTTGGCTGACTAATGATGGATAAGTACACCAAAGTAAATGTCAATTGTTGATTTATAAAAATGTTCATACAAAATAGGGTTTGAATTCTACATATAATGCATTGTTTTGTCAATTTTAATAATAAAAGAAACTTATTTGTACAAATATAACTTTGGATTTCATAAAATGCACATTTAATATAAGAAACAAATATTGATTATGAGTTAAGAATAAATCTAAATCCAGATAGGTTATAAAAAGTATTTTATATAATCTATATCTATTAAGCAAGGTATAATAAAAGCAACAATGAGAAAGAAAAATGAATTGTGCCCATTGAAAAGACATATATGAAATATGCATACTCATAGGGAACTATTATTATATTAAATATTAAAGCAAAAAGTACTGTTTAAGAATTACCAAAAATAATGCTTAGGTCTGAAAGCAGTTATAATGTCCAGTATTGACTTGCCTGGATCATGGAATGTCCAAGAATCTGGAGGGTATGTCAAACAGATGTATTCCTAGAAAGATCAGCATTACATTGGTTGCCTGAGACAGTAGATGCTCCATTCCAAGTGAGTGAGCACCATTCTATCCACTGTGGACATGCATGGACCAGAAAGAGGGAAAAGCTGAATGCACTCTCCCTCTCATGCTGACATACATTAATCTCTTTTCTTTCATGCCCCCAGTACTATGAATTTCAAGCACAGATTAGAATCTCCATCATTATCTCTACCATTCTCAGTCCTTGATAGTATACTCTTACTTCATTGATCTTCACTTGTGGCAGCAAATAGAGGAATCTTTTAGTCTCAGATACCTATAATAAATCACTATAGATATAGATAACTAGTTGTGTTTATTTGGAGGATTGACTATCAGAGTAGTAAATGCTAATAATATATGGTATTAAAATAAAATACTAGAAAAATAAAATGAATTTATTCCTCAGAGGCTTAGCACTTATCTAGCATTGTAGAAGGTCCTGCATTCAACCTTTAATACACATGCATACACACACCATACCACACCACACACCATATTATCTCTCTCTCTCTCTCTCTCTCTCTCTCTCTCTATCTCTCTATCTCTCATCTATCCTCTCTCTCTGTCATACATATATATATATATATATATATATACACACACACATATATATATATATGTATATACATATATGATTTTAAACAAATATGAGAAAGAAGAAATTAAAACACAATAAGAAAAAACATATCACAGAAAGGAGAAGACAAAATTAACAACAATAAAATAGAAAATTCTGAAATGTATATAGCTTTAAAATTATAGCAATGTGTTTGTGGTTATTATACCTTTGTGGTTAATATACCTAAATATTATGATGTGGTTAGTTATACCTTAGCAATGGGGAGTTGTCTTAGTTACATAATCTTCTGCAGAATTTGGTCTCATCATAACAAATAATCTTAAGAGTCTGACCAGCCTATGTGTTTGGTCTATGAACCACACTAGCACTTTAAGAGGAGCAGAGAGGACTAGAAGTTCCATTAAAGCTCCCTTCACCTGCTGACAATAACGAGTGCTCAGAAACAAAGCAAGACATAGATGGCAAGCATTAGGCAAGGTGATGAATTGCATTTCACACAGCTCCAAATAGTCCATGTTCATTTACTAACTTTAAAGACCTTCATCAAGACAGGGGACCTCTGTCAGGAAGTGAACACAAAAGTGAGTGACCTTGAATTTTGGCTGGCTGATAATGGACCACAAAGAATTGACAAAACCCAAACTGCCTGCTGCAAGATGCATCGTTTCCTTCAGCAGACAGGTAAAAATTGAAATAGATTGGCTTACAAAAGGAAAGAGCTTTGGAAATATTGATTTTTATAAACAAAACCCTTTGAGTGGGCTGGAAATATAAAGATACTATGAAAATCTGTTTTCTTAGAAAACAAAAGAAATCTTGAATAAACTTAATATGTTTTACTTATTAGATATGTGCAAAATGGGAATGGTTAGTTATAACTGACCCTTTTATTTTTCTTCCTTTTAATAAAGAGAAGCATGCTTAAATTCTTTTTTAAAGAAATAAAAGTGACACCTTTTTTATTTATGACAGGCATTAGGAGTTTGTTTGGAGTTGGATTCTACAAGAACACAGCCCATCCCTGTTTCTTTCTTCAGTAGACAAACTAATGCTATGCTGGCTAGTCTTATGTTAACTTGACACAAGCTAGAGTTTTCTGAAAGGAGGGAACCTCAGCTGAGAAAATGCCTGATAAGATCTCTATATAAGGCATTTACTTAATTAGTGATTGATGGGGTAGGGTTCAGCCCATTGTGGGTGTTCCTAGGTTCTGTAGGAGGAGAGGCTAAGCAAGCCATGAGGAGCAAGCCTGTAAGCAGCACCCCTTGATGGTCTCTGCATCAGCTCCTGCCTCCAGGTTTCTTTCCTGTATGAATTACTGTCCTGAATTCTTTTGATGATGAACAGTGATATGGAAGTGTAGGCCAACTAAATCCTTTCCTCCACAACTTGCATTTTGTCATGATGTTTGAGCACAGCAACAGTAACCCTAAATAAGACATATACATAGTTAATAAAGTTTAATTTTGATAATGTGATTTACTGTGCGTCATGGGTCTCTGAGAAGTTAAAATTTTCTTTACCTCAAGGTTTATATGCTTTCTGCTCACTTTTTGAAAACATTAGTTTTTAGATTATATTGTTCATTTTACCAACTTTCCTTACTCTTACTACTGTGAAAAACCAATCTGTAACTTCAAAGCTAACAAAATCAAACCATGTTTATGTTTTTAGGGACAGGAAAGAAAGAATAAGCCAAATAAAGGAGGTAGAGGAGTTGACTTTTGGGAGTTATTACTCCACAAAATGATNTATGTACAAATACACATGTTCACATGAATATATATATATATATATATATATATATATATAACAAACATATAAAAGAATTCTTTAAATATCTAGTGTTACATATAGTATATATTCAAAAACATATATAGAAGTGATTTTTGTTTAAAATACATCAAAACTGGAGCCAGCCTATGGCAATTGTTTAGGCATTGTAATTTGCTCTCTCTCTCTCTCTCTTGAAATTAATGAAATAACAATCAAAAGTAAAGTAGAAAGTTAGGCAAAGCTTATCTATGTCAGTGATATCAACATTAGAAGTTTATGAATGTATCTCCATAACATTCAACTTATCATTTGTTGGCCCATGTTGGATTAGTGCCTATTTCTAAATGAGAACTGCCTTGTGCTACAATGTCATTTGACATGTAATGGCCTCAAAGAGATGGCAACGGGCCACCATTTCATCATAGTTAAAAAAATCAGAAAGAATAATTGTAATCCTGGAAAAATATTTCCTTATAAATCTTTTTCTTTTTTTTTTTTTTTTTTCTGTTTTTGTCAAACAGCGTTCACGTGGATGCCAGACTGACCTTGAACTAATGGTATGCCATCAATGTCAACCTTCTGAGGGCTAGGATTACATAAATGAACTGTCTTGCCCAGCCGTTGTTGACAACTTTAATAATAAAAACATTCACTTAACATTATGCTTGTATTTTTAATATGTAAAAACTTCATGGAAAGCCAAACCTGTTTAAGTATTCAGTAAAAATTTGGGTCAAACTAGCACCTGATTCTATATCATTTGGAATCCTTAGTTTAGGGATCATTATAATGATGACATTTAAAGAAAACAAAATGGTGTATGTAGAATGACCAAGCTGTCAATACAGATGCTCCTCAATTTACAATGAATGGAGTTATGAAAACATGATTGTAAGTAAAGAACAGGTATTAAAGAAACTAACCTACAAAATACTGTAGCTTAGCCTCTATTAGTCTACAGTAGCTGAAAATTTAATGTGGAGCATATTTTATAATAACATATTAAATATGTGATAATTAAGTATTGAGAGGAATGGTTGCATTGATATATTTATACCATTATAAGTATAAAGCCCCTATCTCAAATCATCATAAGTCATGGTAAATGAAGGTTCATTTGTGTTGAATGCTGCCCATTTTATTCTTCATATATATATATATATATATATATATATATATATATATATATATATATATATATATATATATATATATATATATATATATATATATATATATATATATGAGTGTGTTTCCCATCTCACATGCTATTCTTACACTGTGAAATTAATGCTTGAGCAGTGGAGATATAGTCTATATTCCATCCCTTTAAATATGGGAAGAGCTTCTTAAATACCATGTCAAGTGAATAAAACATTAGTAGAATTGACAATAAATAACAATGAAAGAGAAATAATAAAATCCAAAACCAATCCTCTGTGTGTTTCTCTGCCTTTGTATCTCTCTCTTTGTCTTCCTCTCTATCTCTCTTCCTCCTTCCTCCCTGTATTCCTCCTTTCCTCACCTCCCTTAGGATAATTTAGGGGGAAGACTACTACCATATTCTATGAAACCAGACGGAGAAGTTAAAACTATTGTCTGGTTAAAACATTAAATTCTGGGTATAGGACTCACCTCCAAGTCTTGGACCACCTGGGCTCTATTGAGTAGCAGCAGCCTGTGGGGAATCTTGCACATATTACACGCTATGACCCAACTCAATTTTGTTTTAGCTAGTTAAGTTTTGGGTAGGGTTTTAGGTACTACTAGCTAATCAACATAGACAACTGATAACTTTATATTGGTTGCAGTCCAAGGTAAGCAGAATCTAAAAGTATAAATTAGCTTTGACCAGCAGGCAGTAGTTAGAAGCCTAATGACTCCATTGTAGGCTTTTGGTGACAAACCAAAGAAAAACACGAACAGTATCTCAAACATTGAAGAGAGGAAATTCGGTAGTTGACTCTTGGGCATCTAGTAACAAGTTAAGTGTTGAATACAGCATTTGGAAAATGAACTAAATGAACTAGTTGAACTAGGGAAATATGGGCAAATGGTAAAGCTTCTTTGGCATGTTTATAATGAAATATGAGAGGAACTGGGGAAATAATTGTTAAAAACAAAGAAGCCAGTATTTGCTGGGGCTGCTATAAAACTTTCTCATTCGCTGATCAGTGCCAAAGGTAAGGAAATACTTAAGAAAAAAGATAAATTCTACATGGAATTTAAGATACCTCAAGACTTCAGAAATATCTGCCATGGTGTCTCACAGAGCTGTCCAATCAGAGAAAAATACTACATTCTAGAGCCTTTCAGATAAGCAAATGCTTTACAAGTGCCATGTCCCAAAGCTGACTGAGACACAAAATCTAAAATAGAGAAAGGCTTTTCTTTTTTCTTTTCTTTTTAAGATATATTTTATTTATTATATGTAAGTACACTGTAGCTGTCTTCAGACACTCCACAAGAGGGCGCCAGATCTCGTTACGGATGGTTGTGAGCCACCATGTGGATGCTGGGATTTGAACTTATCACCTTCGGAAGAGCAGTCTGGTGCTCTTACCCGCTGAGCCATCTCACCAGCCCCTAGAAAGGCTTTTCTTAAATAGATCCATAGATGTGGCTATTTGTCTATTATAGTTAATTATAAATTGATCCCTGGAGAGTTCAAAAAGTGTAGAAAGAATTACATCACTTTGACTGATGAAATAAATACAACACACGATGTAAATGAGCCCTTAAATCTCCAAATTATTAGTTTTGAAGCAATTTGGAAAAAATGCAACAATGTGGGCCTTTCGTGGAGGCAGGACGTGGGAAATTTGACTGTGTGTACCCCCATGCTTTCCCCAGAGGGTGTCAGGCTGCGAGAAGCCTCAGGACCCCACTCTGGGAATGGGGAGGTATGTCTGAGGTCCTGAAGGAACTGGTAGAGTTGGGCTTGTGGGTCCCTGAGCTTCACGGAGGCTGAGGAAGACAGGTTCTCAGGCTCTTGGACACTGCAGGCACCACTGGATGCTGCAGAAGAGCTGAGAACAGAGCAGGGGCCCAGGGAACTGGCTCTTGCCCAGGGCTTAAGGGATAAGGGGAGGAGGAGAGCTCCAGCTAGTTCCTGCAGGGAGGAGACCTTGGCTTGCTCAGGCGAGTTGGTTTGGTGGTGACCATGGCTGAGAACACAGAGCGGCCTTCTGTGTGAGATTAGGCGAAGCTCTTTGGAGGAAGACCTCCTCCATTGCCCCAGCATGGCAGATCCCAATAAGAAGAGGCAGTGCATGGTTTTAAGACATTTATTGTCATGGCAGAGAGTTGTGATGAGTGAAAGCATACCCCACTCTCTCATTGTGGGCCTGAAGTTAAATACCTTTTGCAGGGAAGAGTGTTTGGGAAGAGGAGCTAAGGGGGTAGTAGAGGCATAGAAAGGCAGAAAGAGGGAGAGAGTAGAGAAGTAGAGGCCATCCATGGCCATGTGGAGAGAGGGGAGAAGGGAATGTGGAGAGAGGGGGAGCAAGAGGTCTAGAGAGATAGGCAAGAGTAAGAGAGGGAGGAGGGGCAAGCAGTCCCTTTTATAGTGGGCCAAGCCTATCTGGCTATTGCCAGGTAACTGTGGGGAGGAGCATACCTGGATGTTGCCAAGTAACTGTGGGAGTGGAGTCCAGACATAATACCAGGGGCTTGGGGCATTGCCCTAAGTGACTGATAGCCACAGAATTATGAAGAGCTGAGGTTTTGTGTCAGGAGCCTAGTGTCTGGGAGCATGGCAAAGGAACACCTGCTGCGTCTCCGGGTTTAAACCTAGCTTGATCAGAAAACAGGCTGCCTTTCCCAGTCCCACACATCAACAGATGCCCCACATTACTCACTGGGTAAAACTGTTATCTAATATGCAAGGCTGAGGATTCTGGAGAGTCATTTCTGGGCAACAGGGCTGGCTTCTCTTTCAGAAAGCAGCATCCTACATCTTCCTCTGGATTTGAGAGTTACTGGAGAACAGAAGATACTTCATAACTTGCAGTTTTTTCATCTTTCCACAGGAAGGGCCATAGCTAACAAATGCCTGTTCCACCATCGAATGTTAGGAAGACATATTTTTCCTTTTTAATTCGTAAACTTTCAGACTTCAGGAAATTTTATACAAATCCCTTGAGAAACTGCACAACAAAATCTAAGGTTTCATTGACATTGGGAAATAATTTGATTATTCAGTACCTGCATCTTGAAATGAATCCTTAAAAATTATTGGCAGAATGGCCATAAACCTGAGATGAGATAGATAATCAGCTATAGGGGAAAATGTACTACTGTTAAACTGCTCAATGAACATAGTAATAAAATGGCTCCTAATGACACATTGCTGTATGCACAGAACTCAACCTTTTAAAAAGATGCCTTTGAAAGACTTTGAAGTACTCAGTCATAAATGGTATATCTTCATCAGACTTCTTGTGTACAGGAATCTATGTGGGAGAAGAGATAGAAAGATTATAAGAACCAGAGGTGGTGGATGTGCCTGAGAAACTCTCTTCCATATACAACATGATACATAAACATATGAGACTGTGACCATATGCATAAGACTTGCACAGGTCCAAGCCAGACAAATCCCAGCACTAGAATGGGGACATGGGCCCAAAGTCCTACAACTAAGCAAGAAGCTATTTGCAAGGGATACCTGCAGGGAAGATGAGCATAAATTTTCTCCTGTGGAATATTACTGGGTATCTCAGCTACACTTCCCCATGCTCAAGAGTAGCTGGCCAATACAAAACAGACTCCATGTGATTTTATGCACTTTCCATATTATTTTGGTATTTTTTTGTTTTATTGAATTCTTTTAGTCTGTTTTGATTTTCATGTGTTGTTTTACTTTTGTGTGTGAGTGAGAGAGGAATCATGAAGCTAGGTACTTTGAATGGGAAAGTAGGGGCAGGTTAGAATATGATCAAAATGTATTGTTTGAAAAAATTTAATAATATTAGCATACCCTTATAGTATGAAGTAATATAGTATCTAGTCAGAACCACTGAGAAAAATAATAACAAATACTTGTAAGAATGTAAAGGAGAAAGCAATCCTTATACACTGCTTGTGGAAATGTAAATCAGTTCAGCCACTGTGGACATCAGAACTGCCATACAATCCCACCATACCACTGATAGGTTTACATCAAAGGATCTCTGTTCTCCAAGTAAACATATCCATCAAAATATACATATCTTTTCTAGTTCTGTACTTAATGTCCAAATTAGCATGATAAGCCTAGGTTTGTATTAATATAAGAAGGGATAGAGAAGGTGTGGTATATATACATAAAAGAGTTTTATTTGGCCATGAAGAATGAAATTACATTGTTTACAGGAAAATGAATGCAACTGGAGACCATTATGTGAAGCAAAATGGCGTGTTTTGTAATGAGACTTGAGATTCTTAGGAGAGAAGAATGTATCTGGATAGGAGAATTATTGTGATTGTGTTCAGAAGGTGATATGTGCCTGGTCGGATTTTGCAAAGATGGAAGATGAGTTTCCAGAATATTCAAGAAATCTGAGAATGGTGATGTGTTTATAACTCCAGTGCTAGTGAAACAAAAACAGGAGGGCTCTGGAGCCTCACAGGCCAGCCAGCCTATATCCATATCATCTGAATACTATTCATTCACAAATCAAGAAGATCTTCACTCCAGGATGTAGCCCTCCAAATTGTCTTTCTATGTATTTCTACCTGTGGATTCTATGCTCACATTCCAGCTGCAGTCTCTCTGTCTCTTTGTCTTTACCTCTCTCTCTCTCTTTCTCTCTCTCTCTCTCTCTGTGTGTGTGTGTGTGTGTGTGTGTGTGTGTGGTTGTGAGTGAGTGAGTATGAGAGAGAGAGAGACTTAACCTCTAATGGTGCTTCATAGGATGCTTTCTATTTTGCTTCTCAAGACAGTCTCTCTCTCTCTCTCTCTCTCTCTCTCTCTCTCTCTCTCTCTCTCTCTCTCTCTCTCCTCCTCCCCCTTCTCTGATCTGGAACATGCCTACTGAACTATATTTGATGGACTGTGAGGCTCCAGATTCCTCCTGTTTCTGCTTCACCAACACTGAAATTACAGGCACACATTACCATCCTCAGAATTTTTTGTGTAATTCTGAGAATTGAATTCAGATCCTCATTCTTGTACCACACCCTCTTTAGCCCCTGGACTTTAGTATAATTAAGCAACTGGTGTTGAATCCTCATCAGAGCCACTGGTGAACAATTTTGTATCATTTCGACCCATCCAAGTTTTGCAGTGGAGATCTATTTCAGATCTATTTCATGGCCTGTATCGATGTGCTTTTTTTTTTTTTTCCAATTTTTATTAGATATTTTCTTTATTTACATTTCAAATGCTATCCCGAAAGTCCCCTATATCCTCCCCCATTCCCCACCTGACTCCCCTACCCACCCACTCCCACTTCTTGGCCCTGGCGTTCCCCTGTATTGAGGGATATAAGGTTTGCATGACCAAGCGGCCTTTCTTCCCATGATGGCCAACTAGGCCATCTTCTGCTACATACGCAGCTAGAGACATGAGCTCTGGGGGTACTAGTTAGTTCATATTGTTCTTCCACCTATAGGGTTGGAAACCCCTTAAGCTCCTTGGGTACTTTCTCTAGCTCCTCTATTGGCAACCCTGTGTTCCATCTAATAGCTGACTGTGAGCATCCACTTCTGTGTTTGCCAGGCACTGGCATAGCCTCACACTAGACAGCTATATCAGGACCCTTTCAGCAATATCTTGCTGGTGTATACAATTGAACTGCTAAGATTTGTTTCCTTGTTCATCAGCTCAACTTCTGCTCAGCTTTCAACTTCTCTGTGTCTTTCAAATACAGTTAGTGTGTACCAGCATTCATTCCTATGTGGGTTTTGTTTTAGGTATATATAGTACAGGCTTAGAGGTTCAACTGCATCTACTGAGGCATTCTACTATAATCAAAACAGCAGACTACTTCCTATCCTTTATGACTATGAAGCCACCATACAATAAACACATTGTAAGGCTGTCTTCTTATAATGGAGAATTTCATTAATCCTGTCTAGAACTGAAAAGTAAAGATTCTAGACAAACACTGATATTTTTTTCCAGGACGTGTTCTATTCTCATATTTATTGCTACCTTTATTACACAAGAAAGAAACATTTTCTCTATTCTTCTGAAAAAAAATATATATATTCTTTATATTTTCCATTTATTTATTTAATAAATTAATAAATTAAAATATAATTATTGTCTTGGAAAATAGTTCTTTGATTACATGATAAAAGTGGACTTTTCTTCATTGCTTTATTATAATGTCTATGTCTATATTTATGTTATGGATTGTTTGTTTTCTATTTATCTATTCTCACAAAAATGATAGAACCAGCTCCCAGTAAAACTAGTGTTTGAAGCCAAGCTCACCAGACTTTAAGGAGGTTTTGTCACTTTTTTTTTAATCATCTGTAAAGCTCATAGAGATGCTAGTTTGTTAATATCATAATGCTGTAGTTATTTAAGTATATACACAAGGACAATCCTTGGAAATATACCTGTTGATAAAGTCCTTGTCTAGGATACACAGGCCAAGTTCCATCCCACATAACAAAAAAACTTGATGAGAATATCATTATTATTTTGCTAGTTTATACAAATATCTTGATTATTGATAAAGTAGCAAGCAAAGCCAACACCTTTGTTTGGTTCCTGTGTACAGAAGGTACATCATTACTTTATTGTTGACTATTGCCTTAAATAGTGATTCTTAGCATAAACATTTAGAGTTTAAAAATGTTAGGAAACTTTTTGGTTTTTCTTGAAATCAATTTTATTTTATTTTATTTTATTTTCCTGAATTGACACATTGACCTTGTGTTTTGTGACAGCAAAATTCCTATTTTAATGAGAGAGAGCTAAGGATGATTTGAACTTCTAATTCTCCTCTTTCAACTTACAGAGTGCTAGGATTAGAGGTGTATACCACCATGACTCTTTTATGTGGTGCTGGTAATTAAACCCAGAGCTCTGTGAACTGTAGACAGAAACTCTACCAGCTAATCTATATCCCCTGCTCTACCACTGACTTTTATTAAAGAATTGAGTTCCTAAATCTGTAGATATTGATTTATAGATTTCTATATACTTGATGATGCTATATTTTGATATATGCTTTTTAGAAATATTGCAGGCAAATTAAAGTGGCTTGCTTTATTCATTCTGAGTATTAATTGTTTTTTGTTGGGTGGACTTTTTTCTTTCTTTTTTTTTTTGGCTACTATGTCTTTGGGAGAATTCATTTTTTATCATCAGTAAGGCCTCTGGCCTCATTTAGATCATTCCTTTTATTATTATTAGATATTTTCTAAATTTACATTTCAAATGCTATCCTGAAAGCTCTCTCTACCCTCCCCCTGCCCTGCTCCCCTACCTACCCACTCCCACTTCTTAGCCCTGGAGTTCCCCTGTATTGGGGCATATAAAGTTTGCAATACCAAGGGGCCTCTCTTCCCAATGATGGATGACTAGGCCATCTTCTGCTACATATGCAGCTAGAGGCATGAGCTCTGGGGGTTCTGGTTAGTTCATATTGTTGTTCCTCTTATAAGGTTGCAGACCCCTTCAGCTCCTGTGGTACTTCATCTCCTTGTACAAAGCTCAAGTCTAAGTGGATCAAAGATCATTCCTTAACACATGCATCAGCCTCTTTTCATGTTATTTATTATCAGTGTTTTCATGTCAGTTTGTAGTGATGCTGCAATCTAGATTAAGGTTTTGTACAGCGGATCTGTTTTGTAGAGAATACAGACTAAGACACGCCCTCTGTTGTATTATTAGTTAACCTTTTTTTTGAAGTTCTTGTTTTGTCTCCTTCTCTTTCACACTTTATTTTAGCTTTCTCTAGTTTTATTGGTCTTTGAATAATTTTAAAAGCATAAAATTTCATAGTTCGATACTTCATTTGAAACAAATTTATTATCATTATTATAATTACTACTATATTTGGTACTGGGGAATCAAACCCAAGACACTATATATTCAAGACAAGCCACTCTACCATTGAGCTACAGTTCCATGCTGTCATTGTTCTTACTTTTAAAACAAATGAAGTATTTTTTTTAATTCTTTGAGGATTTCAAACATGAATACAATGTATTTTTTGTCAATCATCCCTTATGCCTCCTCTTACCTTCTTCTCAACATACTCCTTACTTCTTGCCTACCATTTCGCTAACTTCATTTCTATCTTTTTACCTTTATGCAACCCGCTGTGACTACTTTGTGCTCCCTATAGTATTCTCACAGGTATGGGGCCTTCTACTGGGGTATGGCTAACCCAACACTGGCCACACCCTTTAAGATATTGACCCTCTCTCCCCTGGGAGCCATAAACTGTCAATAGATCTTTAGCTATTGTTGGCCACTAATGCCCACTTCCTCTCTACAATGGCTTCAATTTATGTAAGTTACTATCGTTGCTATGAGCTCTTGAGTGCAGGGGCCCTCTTAAATAACATATAAAATATAATGTTGTAAAAATATTAAATAGTTCTTTGACTTTTTATTTTCCCAGTCTCTTCATTCAGACACTATCCAAAATATTCTATTCTATTCTTTGGTATTTTCTTTCTACTTATTTTCTTCCACTTTTCAAAGTATTCAAAGTTTTGGTTCTTTCTTTTCTTTCTTTCTCCTTTCCTCCTTTATTGCTTTTTTACCTGACTATTCATCTTGTTTGTCCATGCAACTGCAGGCTCAGAAACTTCTCACTCCTGGACTATCCATCAAGTGTTGGAGCCCTCTTAGAATAAAAGCATTCAGATTTGGTCTCTGGAGTGTAATTTGGTTTACTGCAGCACAGTTGTTCTCAAAGTGAATCCATAATTAATAAGAATTAAATGAGAATTAATTTATCCCAAGGAGTTGACTCTTCTATTAGTTTTTTTTTCAGACAATAATATGTTTTGACATCTCCAAAAAAGGAAGATAGAATGAAATATTTTCCACATTAATTTGATCTGGGACCATTTTGAGATAATATTTTTCCATATAACAGATTGTGAGAAGAGCTCATTCATATTATTATAGGTATTGGGGCTTGGGGATTCTGCCAGACTCAAAAGTAGAGACATAGAATGACCTCTGAATTTGTCTGCTTGAATTGGGAAAAAGAAAAATGACTGTGAGATAAGTCACAAGCAAATAAAAAAGTGTATGTGTGTGTGTGTGTGTGTGTGTGTGTGTGTGTGTGTGTGTGTGTGTGTATAGAATACTACTTAAACTATAAATTATATTGTATTTTTTTTTCTTTTTTTTTTGAGACAGGGTTTCTCTGTATAACCCTGTGTGTCCTGGAACTCACTTTGTAGACCAGGCTGGCCTCAAACTCAGAAATCTGCCTGCCTCTGCCTCCCGAGTGTTGGGATTAAAGGTATGTGCCACCATGCCCAGCTCAATTATATTGTATCTTAAAGTAATATTAAACATTTCATTTTCGTGAGATTTTTGTTTCACATGTGTAATAAATTATTGCATAGAGAATTACTACTTGAAGATTTAAAAGAAATGTATAATCTTTTGTAAAACAGAAAGATAGTATTAAAATGTAAAAAATTACTACAGGACTGGATTTTAATGTTTAAATATTTGAGACTCATGCCTTACATTTCTAGAAACCAACCATCTCATTGGTAGTGTAAAATACCCAACACACTCAATCATCCTAGGTTTGGAAATTGCTAAAATGTACTGATAAGAGAATTTTTATATTTTGTAAATATAGAAATCACTAGAACTAAAAGCTGGGGGAAGTCAAACCTGGGATGAAAAACATATCTTCACTCCAGAGAATCTTTATTTCCAACATAGAATATTACTAAATTATGTGTTTTCATTTTTGAGGTGGTTTCAATGAATAGAAGATTATTCTTTATAAAAATATCTTTAACCTAGCATGAAAAAAATGTAACAAAAGTATACAAACCTAGTTCATCTAGTCATTACCGCATATTCTCTTGTAGATTATTAGGCATGTTTCTTTCTTACATACCAGGCACTCTTGTTCACGGCAGCTCATAGCCATCTCACAGGACTTAGTTCTAAGAAATTGACATAAGGACAGTGTCAATAGCAATCTGTAGATTTATTGATATCTATTTTTCCATGACAGTACATTAAATTCATCTGTCATCAATGCTTATTTTAAATGTGATGATCCCTCAGTCCTGCCATTTCCTGCCAGGATGACCTTGACACCTTCATTGTGTTTTTGGTCAGGAGTTTATATTATAAAACCTCATGTTTATCCCTGTTGATGACCCATTATACATTTTGAGGAAGAGCACCAAAGAGATGATGGCCCTTCTGTGTCATATGATGATCAGAGGATAAAATGTAAATGTGGTAGATGATGTTAACCTTGATCACTGGGTAAAGTTCACGTCTGTTTTGAAGCTCTACTAAAAGGATATTTTTTTCACATCTATGATTCCATTAGCTGTGACTTATCACCCCCAACCTATATGGAAGGAACAAGGAGGCTGACAAAGGAATTGAAAACATCCTAAATACACTTTCCTGATGATTGAACACACCAAGAAAGATGCATAGTTTGGTGTCTAAGTCTCTTTAGTATTTCATCTATTATTAACAAATAGCATGCATGTAAATTATTGCTATGATGTTCTAGAAATGATGGTCCTTATTCTCATTCATCTCATTTCGTCATTGTAATTTCTCTTGAAGCAAAAATTTCCTCTTTTGTCCCACTTTTTTGCTTATTTGGAAAAAGTGTTTCCAAGTCCTCATTTAAATGCTTTCTTTTTATAAAATTTGCCTTGGCCATAGTGTCTCTTAACAGCAATAGAAGAGTGACTAAGGGAAAAGTTGGTATCAATTAGCAAGATGTTGATATGATAGGCATAACCATACTGCTGTTGGTGAAATGTGGACTTTAGGACTTTGGATTAGGAAATCAGTTCAACACTGTAAAGGTAATTTAATGAACAAGGAAGACAGTGGTACTGACAACAATGTAAATTATGATGGTCAAGAAAGTTCAGAGGAAGAATATTAGTAAATGGCATAGAGACCATTGTTCATAGTGTGTCAAACAGTTATGCTGTTTTTTGCCTTTGTGCTAAAATATGTCTGCAGTTAAACCAAAGAGTTTTGAATTAATGGTTTTGCCAGAGGCGAGTTCAAGACAGCCTAGTATGGATGGAGTTATGTAGTGAGTAGTAATCACTCTTTGTTACAGGATATTTGATTGTTTTACATAGAAACTCATTGTTAGCAAAATATAAACTCTTAAATAGATGTCAGATACATTTAGGTATTTCATGAAGATATGTAGTTTCAGTGTCCTCTAAAAGCCTCCATTAAAAAGTATGCTAAAGAGTGGAAAGTGCCTACTACCTCATTTAAGGCAAGCTGCCCTGTGGTCTTTGCTGTATCACCAGAGGCAAAGTCAGCTGGATGACTTTGAGCTACCCCACCATGAGGGTGAAATGGTTTGGGCAGCTGCTGACTTGGTTTGGATAGTGACATGATTCAGCCTGCCACGAGTGTACGGGAGAAGTTAGAGACTCCTTTTTATAGCGATTGGACCTTTGAAAGATCTCTCTCTCTCTCTCTCTCTCTCTCTCTCTCTCTACCTCTCTCTTTCTCTCTCAGGAGATCCTTCATGGAAGGAGTTCTAGTTAATTTAAATGGACCCATGCTACAACTCTAATGAAAAGGAGCATGCTGGAAAAAGAAATATAAAATGTATAGTTTGAGGAGCTAAGGAAGATCAGGAGGTCCATTAGCTCTAAGTGCAGTGCTAAAGGAGATGAAAAAGTTTTAAAGAAAAGCCTGATGCTAAATGGAATAAAGAGAATGGTGACCTCAAGGCAAGAACCCAGCCAGCTAAGCTTCCAACTTGTGAAAAAAAATTAAAACAAAATCTTTTTTTTCCTCATCGAAATCAATGTTTATTGCTATACATTAATAACTACAATCTTTCAAAAGAGAATATTTTCCTCTTTAAGCAAACTAAACTAGATTTCTTTTTTTTCAACTTTTATTAGATATTTTCTTCATTTACATTTCAAGTGTTATCCAGAAAGTTCCCTATACCCTCCCCCCTCCCGGCCCTGCTCCCCTACCCACCCGCTCCCACATCTTGGCCCTGGCGTTCCCCTGTACTGGGGCATATAAAGTCTGCATGACCAAGGGGCCTCTCTTCCCACTGAAACAAAATCTTAGTGAAGAAAAAAATCAACAATAGAAAGATAATACAAAATAATGAGTTCTAGCACTATCAAACAGCAGAGGTCGACAGCTTTAGCCATGTGGTTTTGGCTGTAGAATCAAGGATATAAAAAAAAGTGTTGGGAAATCTCTCTCATAGCTAAAAAAGGGGGAGATAATGGAGTCAGGTATGTGTCAGTGGAGCCCTGCATAGAAACCCAGATAAGTCATTGGATTGCCTTGAACCCCCCAAGATGCTGAAGCTGCCAAAGTCATGGGATGTCTGCCAAGGAAAACTGCAGTCCTGTTGTGGGATGAGGGGAGAGAGAGAGAGAGAGAGAGAGAGAGAGAGAGAGAGAGAGAGAGAGAGAGAGAGAGATTGCAAAATTTGGAGTTTGCCCCCTGTTGGGTTTTGTAATAGCTTTGCTCTAATGTTTCTTCCCTATTCTCCTTTTTGGAATGGTAATACACACACACACACACACACACACACACACATGTGATCTGCTTTTTTGTTTTGATTTTACATGGGGTTACATTTAAGATATTGCAATGACTCTCAGAAGAGTATTCAAACTTTGGTTTTAAAACAGCATTTAGACTGAAAGACTGTGGAGATTTTAAAGGTGGACTGAATACATGTTTGCATTATAATATTGCTATAAGCCTATGGGGCCATGAATGTGCTGGGTTGAGTGAGAATGCCACTCATAGTCTCATAGATTTGAATGGTCATAGATTTGAATGGTCACCAGGGAGTAGCCTATTTGAGAAGGATTAGGATATACAGCTTTGTTAAGTAGCTATGGCCTTAGTAGAAGGAATGTATCACTGTTAATGGTCTTTGAGGTTTTCAAAAATCCATGCTAGACCCAGAGACATGCCTGCTGGTATGATCCTCACCATGAATGACCCTCTGAAACTGTTGGCACAACTTCAATTAAATACTTTCTTTTATTTGCTTTGATCATTATATCTCTTCACAGCAATAGAACATTAACTAAGACAGTGCTTAAATAATAGACTGAAAAATACTTTATTTAGTGGGTATTATTCAAGGTTATCATTTCTCCTATGGTCATTCAAAGACTTTCAATTTTGCTCACTGGTGTTGCTTTCAAATAGGTTTCGCACACTAGAGATATTTCCCTTTCTGACACGGTCTCCTTTTAAAGATCTTTCCTTGCATTCTGGTCTCAGACATTCTCCATAATTATGGGTTTTCTAATATAGTTCTTAAATTTTCAAAAATGGGAGGATCCCAGAATGTGTTTAGAGATATAGATTGGGGGATCTCACTCTCTCCTTTGGGATACCACATAACTGTATTTATGCATCTATACATACATTTTAAAAATATAAGTTTATACTGAGATACTCTACTAATATGTTATTACCAGTTCATTTTATACCATTCCTTGGCTATTTATAACATTTTTGAAAGAGAAAATTCTGACATTTTGGTCTAATCATATATTATTTTGTGAATATCTAATATGTGTGTAAAGTAGTTTCAAGACAAATAGCCTGCCTTTCTTTGAGGAACATTTTTGCATATCGAAAACTCTGCTTCCCCCTCCCCCAGCTTTATGATTTTCTAGTAAAAAAAAAAAAATCATAGCTTTCTAAAGATAATGAGCCCAGTTATTTTCTTTCTTACCCTCTGTAGTGAGGTTAAGCTGTATATTTGTGATACAGTGGGCCTCATTTATCAAAGTCTATATTGTATCTTAAGTCTCTGAGACAAACATATTCTCCATTGCGTTGTGCAATCAGTTGAAAGAGCAGTATGTAAGTTTCTAGCTCCAATCTTAGATTGCCTAACATTTCAGATGGACAGCTTCTTCCTATATACAGCCAGGTCTCCTGATCTATGACTTCTGTTTTTGTAGATCCAAAGGAGGATATTTAAACAATAGTCCTCTCAACTCGCACTGATTGAATTGATTTGTACATATTAGGGTACTGTTTTCTGTTTGCTCCATCAATTCTTTGTTTTTCTAACTGGTTTCTAAGTATTAGATATTTTTATTTTCTCTGTGGACTGATTTACATTTATTCCCAATGTTTTCAAGATACAGATCAATTAATCTGATTTTAAATTTAAACCCAAGCATATTTTTTCACATCTAGTGTGAAGCTTCAAAGTATTTATTCCTAATTCACTCAATCCTCTGTAATAGTTTTTTTTTCATATTTTTACATTTATATATGCTCTGAACTTGAACACATTGGCAAAGTATTTTCCTTAGAAAGTCGAATATCATTTTTCTACAAATAAAAGTATGAATCAAATCTTATAGTCAATCTTCCATTTTCAAATATTTTTATTTCTTTGCTACATTTGAATTTCTAGTTGTAAGTTATTTTGTATTCTAGAAATTTTGTATTTCTTGTTGAATTGTCTGTTAGAAAATAGGTTGCATTTTGTGTGACATCATTTTGATTTCTTATTTTTTTTAGATTTTTTTATATCCCCACCCACATAATAAATAAGTAAAATTGTGGTTTACCAAGATAGTTTTTGTCATTTTAAAAATTAATTACATTTTTTCATTGACAATATTTGAATATGCGCTTAACCCTTCCTCCCATTATTAATCTATCATAAGCTGCTAGAACATCAACCTTCAAAATGCAACACAAGCAGGATGGAACACTGTATGTACTTGGGTACTGAATTTACTTAGCACAGAACTTTTGAGATTAATCCAAATTGTTCTCAAGAGTTTTGTTCTTCATTTTTAGGTTCCATTATAAAAATGTAGCTACTTTGAATTGATTGAAGAACATTTCTTTTGCACGCCTAGCAATCTGGAATAGAACTGCTATAATTACTCATGAATTAATTTTTTTATAAATATAAAAATTTAGTTTTCTGAGGTATATATTCTCAATAAAAGAAGTATTATTCCCACTGGAAGAAATTGGCTTTAGAGGTGAAATATCCTACACCTCTTGGGCATAAAGTACAAAATTACATATTTAAATAGGTTTTAGTCTGCCTTGTTGTTAAATTTCTTGATTAGATACCAAACAAAATATTTGAAAGTCTTGTTACAGTTGTGGTAACAAATAATCTGATTAAAAACATTGTCAAGAAAGAGTACAGAAGTGGATGCTCACAGTCATCTATAAGATGGAACACAGGGCCCACAATAGAGAAGAACCCCAGGAGTTGAAGGAATCTGCAACCCTAGAAAAGGAACTAACCAGAACCCCCAGAACTCGTGTCTCTAGCTCCATATGTAGCAGAAGATGGCCCAGTCGGCCATCATTGGGAGAAGAGGCCCCTTGGTATTGGAATCTTTATATGCCCCAATACAGGGGAACGCCAGGGCCAAGAAGTGGGAGTGGGTGGGCAGGGGAGCAGGGCCGGGGGAGAGGGGAGGGAACTTTCGGGATAGCATTTGAAATGTAAATTAAGAAAATATCTAATAAAAAATTGAAATAAAAAAAGAGAGAGAGAAAGAGTGATCCAGGTTAAACTGCCAGAATATGCCATAGATTTGTGTCTGTTTGAACAACTGCCAAACTATTTTATGAAGCAGCCATCACATTTTGCATCCTACCAAGGCTGGATCAGGAACCTGGGGACCCAAAACAGGAGGAGGAAGAGGATGAGGATGGAGAATCTGCCTCAGCTTACCTCAGCCAAGTCACAGAGCTCATCACTCAAGTCCTGCAGAATGAAAAGGCTGGTGCCTATGCTGCTGCTCTCCAAGGCTACCAAGATGGTGTCCATATCCTGTTTTAGGGTGGCTTAGGTGACCCATCCCCTGCCTACCAGGAAGGTGTGAAGAAGGCAGCTGAGTACCTGAAGCAGGCAGAGACCCTTCATACCTACTTGCCCTGAGAGGGTGGATCCTTCCTGAGATGTCAGTTCCAGCAATGCCAGCCTCCACTCTTCTCCTTGGGACTTGGCCTTGTTTCCTGCTCGTATGACTACCAGTTCTTAACAGGATTGAGTATGAGAAAAGCAAAGACTTCTCAGCTCTGACCTGCGTGCCTCCTTGGAATCAGACTTGAACTTCTGGTCCTGCCTATCTGTTCTGTGTGAGTGGCATCTGGACCACTAATCTGTCGGTTCACAGGTCTAGAGCCAGGGTCTATAGCCAGACCAGGCTCACTGCCTTTTTTGTAAGGCCCTCAAGGGTCTTTCTTCCTTTTTCCTTCCTTCCTTCCTTTCTTTCTTTCTTTCTTTCTTTCTTTCTTTCTTTCTTTCTTTCTTTCTTTCTTTCTTTCTTTCTTTCTTTCTCTCTCCTCTTTTCTCTCTTTTCTTTTCTTTTCTTTTCTTTTCTTTTCTTTTCTTTTCTTTTCTTTTCTTTCTTTCCTTTCCTTTCCTCTTTCTTTCTCTCTCTCTCTTTCTTTTTCTTTCTTTCTTTCTCTCTCTCCTCTTTTCTTTTCTTTCTTTCCTTTCCTCTTTCTTTCTTTCTTTCTTTCTTTCTTTCTTTCTTTCTTTCTTTCTTTCTTTCTTTCTTTCTTTTATGGTTGGAAGGAAGAGGATTCTTTGACCAGTGAAAAATTTATAAAATTTAAATATGTGTGAATAAAACATGTGTCTAACACACACACACACAATTTAGATGGATACCGATGCCTTATTATTACTGTATTTTGAATTTCCATGATGTGTTATATCAGTCAACCTGCTTTGATTCTCTGATTTGTCATTCTATCTTCACTGATGACATCTATTCAAGTCCTTTCTGGTTTAATCAGTGACTAATTTTCCCAGGAGATTCACCTTTACAGAAAATTCCACCAAGTCCAGAAACCACATATAATATCTTAACTTCTCAATCATCTTTTTTTTTGAAAATTTGTGTTAGTGTCCATTGTCAACTTCACAGAAAGTAGGATCACCTTGCAGATGGGCCTCTTGGCATACATGTGCTGGGTGACCTTGATTATGTTCATTATAGTATGAAAATCTGCTCACTGAGAGGAGTATGACTATCTGGGCAGACAAACTGGACAATATAAAGTGGAGAGGGTGGGCTGAGCACTGGCTCATGGACTTGGCTCTCTTCTGCCTGCATGTGTAATGGATCCAGCTGCTTCAAGTTCCCGCTGCCTTGACTTACTTTACCTTGAGGTGTGAACTGAAGTTGGATTTGTCAGCGAATTTTACTACAGTAACATGAAAAGAAACTAAAACCACATGTTAGAAGGATGGTATGATACATTTTGATTAACCAAAATTAAGTTTATGCAAAGATTCATTCTTTATACAGGTCTATGCACTAGAATAAATGTACAACATCCTATATCCATGTAACAATATCAAAAAGAATAGCACATGTTCACACATAATCTTTCCCTAATACAAAATTGTGATGGTCATGGTGTTCTTTTCACTGTCTGCAGTTTTTCTTTTTCCAGAGTGTCGTTCAGTTGGAATAATTTGGTATATTATTTTAGACTGGCTCCTTTAAATTATAAAAATATATCCCTTAATGGTTTATATCATTGTAATGTAGAATAATATTTTACTGTGTCATTGCTCACCAACTAATACCTTGGTTGCCTCCTTCTTTTTTTATTTTTGTTCTTTGTTTTTTTGTTTTTTGTTTTCTAGGCAGGGTTTCTCTGTGTAGCCTTGGCTGTCCAGGAAGTCACTCTGTAGACCAGGCTGGCCTGGAACTCAGATATTTGCCTGCCTCTCTTTCTTTTTAATTAAAAAAAATATTTTTGGCTTCCTTATTTTTGAATTTTTAATGAATCTCCTATAATCTTTGGTGTGTAAGGTTTTGGGTACTGGACATTTTCAATACATTCCCACTTGTTTTATGAGATAAGAATAATTTGATATCCACGTTTGACAAGGACTTTGTGAGGAAGAGAAATCTACATGAGGAATATAGGCATAAAACTTTCTAAATACTTATTAAGCCAAATGTAGTGTTATCTAAAAGCAAATGTACCTTTTAACTAAGTTCATTCTTTTATTTCAGAAATGGACATTTGAAAATCAATCAAGTAATTTACTACATTAAATGGAAGAAATGAGAAAATTATATAATCATCTCAGTTCCTCTACAAAAGCTAGTGAAGATTGAAACAAGCTATTACCCAAATGATGAAATGCTCATGCATGTGTGCTCATGCATGTGGTATGCATGTGCGTGTGTATGTGTGTGTGTGTGTGTGTGTGTGTGTATGTGTATGTGTGTGTGTATGTGTGTATGCATGTACACATGGTCAAGTGCACACACAAACAAGCACACAAATACTCTGCCTATCGACATTGTCTTTAATTTGTATTTTTACATTATTTTTTAAATTAAGTGTTTGTATATGTGTCTATCTTTTATACATGCATATGAATACAGTTTCCTTGAGATATCAGAGGATCCATTGGAGCTAGCATTACTGATGGTTGTAACCACCTTACATCTGTGCGAAGATACAAACTGGGGTATGCTGAAGGAGCAGGAAACACTGATAACCAACGAGCCATTTTCCATCACAGAGTTCATCAATGCATAATTTCACAAAAAAATTCTTCAGATTCATATATTAAGGAGGTTTAGATTCCATGGTCAATTGAATTGTCATGGCTTTGGAAATCATGATTTCCAACTGTAATAGAAAAGAGAATCTTCTTGCCAGAACAAAGCATGTGTTGCAGAGATATGTATAATCTTTGTGGTAGAATGCTACCTCTCTTAGTCAGGGTTCTCTAGGGTGATGAAAATTTTGGAATGTCTCTCTATACTAAGATAATTTATTATGACAACTTACAGTCTGTAGTCCAACTAAATCAACAATGATCAGCTGTGAATTGGAAATCCAAGAATCTAGTAGTTGCTCAGTTCCGTGAGGCTGGTTGTTTCAGCTGGTTTTCAGTAGAAGTAGATTCCAACAGATGTGCTGGCAAGTAAATGCAAGTAGGTAAAGAAGAGATAATCTCCCTTCTTCGAATGCCCTTATGTAGGTCTCCAGTGGAAGGTGTGACCCAGATTGAAGGCATGTACTACAGTTTCTGGATCTGGGACTTGCTTTGTCTCATGCTGACCTTGAACTCAGAGATCTTCATGCTTCAGTCTCATGTGATTAAAAGTGTCTACTACATTGCCTGGCCCTAAGCTTTTTGTGGGCACTATACAAGATCTCCATGTCAAGATCCAGGTCAGAAACTTGTGTCTTCCAGCTTCAAGATCTGGATCACAGGTGAGTCCTCCAATTCTGGATTGTACTTCATTCCTGATATAGTCAAGTTGACAATCAGCAATAGCCATTACACTACCCAAAAGATAAAAAAGTATTTTTTGGATGAAAAAAAAATCCACTTACACTTTACTGTTTTCTCACTTATCTCAAGGATAGGATCAAATCCAGAGCAGCAATGGTGATTTGTCTTTGCAGATGCTCTAGAAGTCTCAGAATTCTTCACAATAATTATTTCCCAAAGAGAGAGCATAGGTTTCTGTACCATGAGGAGTATGGCTATTGTCAAAAGGTAGACTTTCCAAGGCCAGGGAGCTGGGCAAATAGCCCAAATATCAGTCCTAGAAATAGAATAGTAATGTGAATTGAGAGGCAGAGACCAAAGTCATCTGTATGGCCAGATATCTAGAAGTCAAATGTCACTGTTACATACCTGGTCCTCTGCTTCCCACATACTATATGAAGACTTTGAGGAGACAGACACCATGCTGAACAAGACTCAGGCAGTTCTGGTTGACCCTTGCATTTTTGTGACATGTGCTAAGTTAGAGAAAAAAATCAACATATACACTTTTTGCACACTTAAGTTTGTGAGTCATAACCATTCAGAGACCAAATACCTGCATGATATGTACCTGAGTTTCAAGGAGCCTCAAATCATTGGGAAACTGAAATTTTCATTGGGTGTACAATCTGGGTCAAGAATGAGAGTCAGGAAGCAGGCTAGACAGAGAGGGACTGTTATCTGCCTTGGTAGGCGGATTCTCTAGCTGGCAGTACCATGGAATCTGAATGTAGAGGATCAATATGTTCTCAACTCTAGAAATACAAATGATTTGTCTCTTCAGGCTATTCATATGAGTTTATTAGCTTAACAAATATTGATAATCCACTGGTTTATTGAGTCCCCACAGAGCAATGCACTAAGAGCCTGTCCCCAACATTGGCTCTTAACTCAATCCCTGAAAGGAGTTTCCAGCCAATCCTGGATTTAGTAGGTTGTAGCTTTCTTAGGGATATACCAAGTTGTTAAAAGTAAACCCCATAAAATGCTATTCATGGGAAGGTGTGAGTGCACACATTTATATCCCTATCCTAACTTGGTTTCTAAAGAACAGAAGATTTTGGGCAGTACTAACTACTTTTTACATCTTGTCAACAAAAATGGGCTCTTGGGCCAAATACTGATATCTAGAATGCATATCAGGCCCTTCAAATATAGTTTGGCTCTTCTTTTTATGTCATTAATTATCAAAATACAGAAATCAGTATTTATTGTCCTAAAATTGGAATGGCCCATATGCTGGATTTAAACATAGAATAAAGTTTGCATATCTGGCTCCCCATTTCCTCCAAATCTATCCCCTCTGGGCTCACTTTTTTTTGTTTGCTCTTAACTTGGAAATAGAATGTTTGTGGCTCTGAAGTTCCTCTTGTTTTTTTTCTTTTATGGGCACATTGTAACATACACTTCTATTTTGGACAGAGACCTTCTGTTTTGAACATTTTGGAAAGAGAAAGGCCTGCGGCCCTTTGTCAATACAACATATGTCATTGTGAAACAAATTTTTATTCTTTGAAGAAGGGTATGCTTGTTTCTAACTTTTAATGTGCTAGAGTGAAGGTTGTATAGTTCTTAGGGTTTCGAGGGAGTTGGAGTTGTGCATGAATAAGCAAACAGCATTGAAGAATATCAGGTACAGATTTCTTTCTTGAGGTATAAGTCTGAAGGAAGGATTGGAATTTTAGGAAGGATACTTAGCATTGTATACACAAGAGAAGACAGGCTGAGGTGCTCCCATTTTAGGGATAGGCGTACACACAGGAGAAGGCAGACAGAGATACTCTCATGTCTGAGAAAGAGGTGTGCACACAGGAAAAGGCAGGCTGATGGACTCTTATGCCAGGGAAAGATATACACACAGGAGAAAGCAGATTGAGGTGCTCCCATGTTAGCAATAAGTGCACACACAGGAGAAGGCAAGCTGAGGTACTCCCACATATACACACAGGAGAACACAGGCAAATGTGCTTCTGAAAAGGAGCAGTGGCCTTTCACCACCAAAAGTGTTAGTGTTTCCTCTAAAGGACCTCAAGATCCAATGCAAAATTCAGCATCCAGGGATGAGGAAGAGCAAGGATTGCAATTCCTGAACTCTTTTTATGTTTATTTCTCTGATTATCTATGGTCAGTGTGTGCACAATAGAGTCTGAGAACTTTAAACGCAGAGGGAAATTACTAGCTGTATGTGGGGCAGTGAGCTGTGATAGGCAGCCTTATCCTCAGTGGAGCTCAGGCTTAGAACCCTGGAGACCTGGCAGGTGACTGTCCCCTGCAAGGAACAGCAGGTGTTTGGCCACTCACCTTAGGCTGCTGTCACAGCTACAGCATCCCACAGCCCTCCCCCTAGAAAGGTGTGTGACCCTCAGTCATGCAGGAGCAGCACCAAGTCCTCTATCATGCAAGTAAGGTCTCCCCAACCTCTCATACAAAGCCAATGAGAAGCACCTGCTGTCAGATCCTGACCCACCCCAAAACTGTATATAAGAATCCTATCCAGAAGGATAGATGTGTGAGAACTACTCCATTGTCTGAGAGCTTCTGTGATAAGAGCTGTAACACATTGGAAGAGGTCTGCTCTCTGGAAGTACCACCCGAAGCTCCACTGCACACCTTAATGGATAGTATGCCTTGGGTCAGCCCAGCCCTACCCAACTCAGCACAGGGCAACATGGAATAACTGCCATGGCACAGTGGAGACAGAGGTGGAGCCAACTGTAGCAACAGAAGTGGCTTGAAATGACTTTCCCATCCTTGTCGCACTTGTTCCCCTTTGCCAGGCCTGTGCATATTACTGTGTGTGTGTGTGTGTGTGTGTGTGTGTGTGTGTGTGTGTGTG
>LR752860.1:0-13155 GCA_902729485.2 Mus minutoides | reverse complement strand
CCCAGCCCTACCCAACTCAGCACAGGGCAACATGGAATAACTGCCATGGCACAGTGGAGACAGAGGTGGAGCCAACTGTAGCAACAGAAGTGGCTTGAAATGACTTTCCCATCCTTGTCGCACTTGTTCCCCTTTGCCAGGCCTGTGCATATTACTGTGTGTGTGTGTGTGTGTGTGTGTGTGTGTGTGTGTGTGTGTGTGTGTGAGATCATGCATGTGCACACACACACACACACACACACACACAGAGGTTTGTATTTCAGTTTTTTGTTCTCTGCCGTGTAATGTAATGATTGATGGCTATTCTGTGAAGATTAAATAGGGATACAAGTGGTATGTACCCAGATAGTATTAAGTGAATAGTGGATTTTCATATTATAGCTGCTACTATTACAAAGACTTTTAAAATATAAAAATAAGATAGGAATTCTCTATAAAAGCCTCAGACCACCAGATCTCTGAGTGTCCTTGATATACAATTTATACATTTAATAACATGTGGTTAATGTGCCCGATACAGCTGTGTGATAGAGAGCCTGTACCAGCAATACTTACTATACTTATGGTAGGCTCACTTAAGGACACAAACACATAGAAGGCTGTAAAATCTGAAGCTGTTACTCAGGCGTTGATTTAGCATCTCTCCTTTGCCAAATGACTGAAGTGATACTGAGCTGAGACATGAAGTCAGAGGTCCTCCGACTCAGAGGTTTCCTCAAGAAGAGCAGTTATTTGATTGAGAGTTGCATTTCTTCTGCAACATCTTTGACAAGCCCTCATCTCTGTTCTTTCATTTCCAGGAAGCTGTCTCCCTCAGAGGGTATTCATTTTCTCTAACAGCTAAGTAAGTTCAGCATCTTCTGTTCAGTATAGGAAAATTCTCAGGATTGTGAAGGACTGACATTCCAGCTCTCAATTCCATGAAACTGAGTCTGATCCTTCTCTCTATCCTGGTGCATTCATTGCTTCCTAACATTATTGTCTAAATCTTTCCTAAATTAGGAGCTTTTATGTTAGCCTTTTCCATCCTGAGAATTGATGCTCTGAACTGGAGTACTGTGTAGCACTGTGTACAAAAGAAATGTATATTGTGGAGACAGCACAGACAGGATCAGACAGGACACATGAGAACACATTTCTGATGTGTAGAATGGGGACCAGTATCTCCTTCACAGGCAGTTTTGGAAAGATATAATAAATGTGTGTGTGTGTGTGTGTGTGTGTGTGTGTGTGTGTGTGTGTGTGTGTGTGTTTACCTTCTCCTCTTCTGAACTCACCACATGTTGTAAGAAGAAATAAACATTGAATTGAGACACAGGGAAATGACTTGTGAAAATCCAAGAGTTATATTTTTCTGTGGCTAAGTATAGAGCCTGAGAGAGAGAGAGAGAGAGAGAGAGAGAGAGAGAGAGAGAAAGAGAGAGAGCCCTTTTCAATTGCATTAATATGTATTTTTTAAAAAGCTGTTGCAAAATCCCATTGCCTTTTAGCCATAATAATTAGAGCTTATAATTCTTATCCCATTATAGTAGCTTTGATCTTTGAAAATTTTGATTTAAACAATAACCACGTGATCTATTGTTTATAAAAATAAGAGAAAAAAGTATAGTAAAACAGCAATTTAAGTGGCAATCACTTTGAGTAATCTCCCTTTCTCCACCCTGACTACAAAATAAATGCAAGATCTAAAAATTGTAGCTTCTAACCAATGTTTGGTAATATTGTTTGCCTCCCTGAAAGTCATCAAAAAATAAGCCTGTAGCAAATGATCTATACATCTTATTTTTAAAACAAAACTGAGTTAAAGATCTATCAAGCACTAAATGTTGTGCTGACTCAATTTGATGTTTCTTTCTCTGGTAATAATAATATAATAATATAATTCCAATGTTTGATAGGAGTAATGTATCTGAATTTATAAACTGTGGTCTAGAACAAAGGATTTTTATTTTATTCATTTATTTTCTCCTCCTCCTCTTCCTCCTTCTCCTCCTTCTTACCTTATGCCAGATGTGGTAACCCATACCTTTGATGCTTCCACTCCAGAAGCATTGGCAGGTTGGTCTCTGAGTTCAAGGTCAGCCTGGTCTGCAGAGCAAGTTCCAGGACACCCAATCCAGGACTATACAGAGAAACCTTTCCTGGAAATGAAAATGGAAACAGAAAGAAAGGGAAAGAAAAGGAGGAGGAGGAGCAGGAGGAGGAGATTTTCAACTCACGGATATGGTCCAAGATAGCCTAAGATTTGAGCACTGAGGTAGCGAGGAACCTGTGAGGGAGGTTTAAGGTAGTGGACAAAATGTATCCTTCCAGGATAGCAAGATCATACCACCCCTATTGCTCAGGAGGGTAAAATATCAAATCCTACTCTCTTTGAGGCTCAAGTTTTATTTCTCATAGGTACAATGGCTATGAGAGCCAAGGATTTGGATATTTCAAATTTCTAATGTCTAGTGACTCTAAGACTCACACCAGGAGTTCCACATTGTTAGGAGTGAAGTTGGGAGCTGAATACCACTACAGAAAAAAAGGGAAAGATAGAAATTCTCAATTGAACATCAGTAATTGAAGATATTACATGAAAGCACACTGATGGTGGTCAGTAGGTCTGCTTCAAGGTGGGACCAGGGCCTTTGTCTTATCTTTGCCACCTCTGTTCACTTACTGGCTATGGAGTCAGATGAGCAAGTGTCCACAGCACGGAGACTCAGTGGTGAATCCTGGGTATGGTGGACTCTTGAGCCTGCTAAAACAGCAGATTGTCCCCAGACCCCCAGTCTCTGGGGACAGGAGACTAGAGAGCCACATGTAACAACAACTTGCTTGATGATAATGGAAAGTCTTGGCACCTCACTCTGAATCTTCAGCTCCCCTCCAGAATTGAGGACTTTCTCCTGTTTAGATAAGATGTTCACAGTGGGGTACCAAAGACTAATGAGTTAGTGTCAGGAGAAGGTGGTATTTTTGATGATGAAGAGTTTCACGTAACTCTTAAGTGTTATTGTAATTAGGGAGCTAAGCAGATACAGTTATCTTGCATCTACTAATTAAGCAGGGAAGTAAATTAATTTTTCCCTATCCATGTTCATTTGCCTGTTGGTTATTTTTATATCCAGTACAAGGAGAAAGCCTTATCTTTTTTCAGTATGGATTATATATGCTTTGTAAGTCTGTCCAACCAATTTAGATAAAACCAGATCCACCCCAGAGAAATTTTACTTGGGGTGGGTGGGGTGGGAGGAGGCTTTCTTGTCTAAGTGAGTTATAAATAGCTGGCAAAAAAAAAAAAAAATAGAAAGTCCCAGCTGCTGTTAGAGGGAAAAATGTTACTGTATAATTAGTGTGAGTCACTGTCCTCTTAGTTGAGAGTGTGTGAGCCAGAGAAGGAGGAGGCACAGGGGAGACTTGGGTTGGAGGGGGAAGCCTTGAGCTGGCAAACAAGTGGGGCTGGGTACCTAGTGTTCTCTAAGTTTCCCGAAGGCGGGCATTTCAGAACAATTGGATGCTAACAATCTCTGCTTCTCTGGGAAAATTTCACAATTGTGGTGGCAGATGTCTGTGGTCCACTGCTAGCCTAATCTATACAGTGAATTCTAGGCCATCCAGGGCTACATAACAAGTCATTAAATGCAAACACAGTGCCTGTGTCTCACTTTCTCCTTAAGGCCTTATTTCTTAGGAGGTTCATTTCCTACCTATAGTCTTTCTAATGTTTTCTCCAAGTACATTACCTGGTACAACAGCACCCAGGCTGGTGCTTAGTTCTTGGTGTTCTCTTCATTGAAAAACTACACAATCTATTTGGCCAACATCAGATTTCCCAATAAAAGCAAACCTTTCCAAGACTGGACTCAGAGAAGGCAAGGTGGAGTGAGATAAGTACTGCATGAAATTGAAGCAGGTATCAGCCTCAGGTGTGAAGTTTCCTAACCGCCCTGGGATTAAGGATCTTCATAAACTGGGTGCCTGGCTTACCTCAATCTTAGTTTAGGTGACTCTTGGTGCTCATATATTAGTCATTAACAGAGTATAATATGTTAAGTAACAGTCTTCCAGAGGTGATCATGTACTAGCTCTTGTATCTGTTAATATGTTACTTTATTAGAACAAAGAATTTGTAGATGTTAAGTTATAGAACTGAAATGGGGATCTCACCCTGCATTTTCTGGGTTGCCTTAAATATAATCACAAGTGCTTGCTGATGTTATTAGCTTGTGTGTAAATGGGTGAAAACATGTGTTCATGCCTATGGAAGTCAGTAGTCAAACCCAGGTATTGTTCCTTGAGTTATGAGACAGGGGCTTTCCTTTCATGGAGCTCATTGAATAGGTCAATCTGTCTGACTAGGAAGCTCAAAGGATCAACCTGTCTGCTTTTCAGCATTCCGATTATAAGCAAGTGCTGTTTTATTTATATATTCTGGGGATCCAATTCAAGTTTTTATGCTTTTATGGCAAGCACTTTAGTAGTCCATTTACCGATGTTTTTGTAAGAGGGAAACTAAGGGGGTATTTAACTGCTTGGAGAGGAGTCTGTGGTAATGTCCATAGTACTGAGAAAGGATTTGAAGCATAATCTGCCAGCTTTGAAGATGAAAAGAGATACTGAAATGAGGAAGGCTAAGATAGACCTGCTTTCCCCCTGAGCTGCTGCTCAGTAGACACTTTGGATTCCCGAAGCCATTCTTGGAATCTGAACTATTAAGAGAATAAATGGAAAATAACAGCCCGTGATATCAGCTTCATGATAGCAAGTTTGTGGTGCTTAATTACAGCAGGAATGGATATAAAAACTTAGATTTCTCCTTTTGACTTCTCTCAAACTCCTGTAGAAATTTTGGATTAAGGCTCACAAATGGGATGGAGATTCCTGGGCCACTCATTCCCATTATAGTTCTTGGCTTACCCTCTGACTTTTATTTCCAAACTGCTAGCCTCTTGACAGACATTTGGCTTCTGTTGCTCCCAAGCTCAGGGTTGACACAGGTAGGTGGTATGGAATTTTCAAGAAAGGAATGTTGGTAAATAGCACAAAGTGCTTTAACTCCATAGTGGCAGCAAACAATATATTTCATACACTAAGATATTTATCTAATAGAAGAAGTTATGCTCATTTATTGGGAACAAAATAAAGGGGGGAGGAGCTGGTGGCCCTGGGGAAAGTAGGGGAGGAAAGATGCCCACTGCCTCACCAGAGTTTCCCTATTCTCTGGTTAGTCAGGCATGGGAAGGCTGCTACTTACCCTATCTACTTATCCCTGGGTGGGCATTCCTCTATCTCACTCTTCAGGGGGGTGATCAAGGGGCAGCCTGCCTGGGGACACCCCTGGAGCTACTTAGCTAAAGCCACCTGGGTTGTGGGAGAGAGGGAATAGGGGAAGAAATTCCCAACACTAACCAGAGTGCACAGCAGGAACTTGAAGGACAGAGTCTGTCTATGGCTTAAGAGCTTTAGAAATGCAGGGGAAAGAGAGAAGGTAGAGGAGAGAGAGAGAGAGAGAGAGAGAGAGAGAGAGAGAGAGAGGAAGAGAAGAGAAGAGAACAAAAAGAAAGGAAGAGGAGAGAAGACAAAGAGAAAGGGAAGAGGAGAGAGGTGAGAGGACAAAGGAATAAGAGTAAGAGTAAGAGAGCAAGAGTAAGAGAGCTAGGTGTGTGCTGAGCACCCCTTTTTATGGTCTTCACTGTTGCAAGGTAACTGGGGAGGAGTTTAGCCTGAAGGTCAAAAGCTTGGGCCATTGCTTATGTGACCACTGACCATGCTTCTCTTGTGGGGGCTGTGGAGGTGGTACCTTAGGCAGGGGCTGGAGTTCCAGGAGCATGAGGGAACGCCTACCGTGTCATGTAGGTGAATTATGACCATCAGGGTTCAGACCAGCCTGCAATTCCCCACACTCATTCCCTCTATATAGATTAGTAAACAAACTATGAAATGGTTAATTTATTTTTCCAATTCTCATGTCATAACAGGAATTATTTTTTCCTCCTACCCTCTGTTTTCTCCATCACATAGAGAATTTAGAGCCCTCTCTTGGAGCCTGCAAGATCNAAAAAAAAAAAAATGTGTTTACTACTTTCAGTCGACCTGATAAAAAGCAATGTATGGTAACTATTGAAAACGCCAGGCACCGAAAACAAGAGCAGAAGTACCTTCGTCCACAACCTTATGAAAGGGAAGGTATATGGCAAAAATACGGTCACGCTAATGGAAGACACACGGCAAATCTTGAGATAGAACTGGGGTAGTTACCTTTTGATCCTAAGTACTGATTCATGATTAAGTTAAATTAGGAAGTTAAGAGATGTGGATGCTTTCTACTTCGTTTGATGTTGATTAAGATGAATTCCCCATGACTGTCTATTATGCAAAAGCAAAGCTTACTAACTTGTATTTTCCTGTAGCTTAGGTTTGTTAAAAACAAAAACTTTTTTTTTCTGCCCTGGGGGGAAAAATGTTAGTTTTATTAAGGAAGCCAGGCATGGAACATTCTGTGCATGAAACAAGGCTTGGTTTGAGTAGCTGAGCTCAGCTCACACAGAGTAGTTCGAGGTGTACAGCAGGGCCTGAGGACTGCGCTGAGGTGGGACTCCGTGCAAACATCTCTACTATCACTCTTTTGTCTCTCTGTGGGTTCAAGAGCCAGTGGTTTTGTGAAGAGCTGGCTGGCTTGTCTTGTGAACTCTCTTGCACACCTGAATGCTATGGAAGAAACAATAAACTGTACCATGAGGAAAACTAAAGGTCTCTCTAGGAGTCTGGCGCTGTATTAGTGTTCTCTGAGAATGCCTCAGGACAGTGTACGGGACAGCTGTCCCCGGTGGTTTCCCCTCACTTCACGAGTCACCTACAGTATCTCTCAGTTATGCCAACGTCCTCACAGTTCAGTTCCCTCCTGTGTTGACCCTGCCGGGTAACCTTCGCTCGTAGACATGTATGTGACTTCCAGTTCGACGCTCTGGCCAGTGAGTGTGGAAGAATGTAGTGGCCCTCTCGTAGTTCCCTGAGGTGAGGAAGGTATTGATCTCCTTCTCCAGAACATTGAAGGTGACCAAGTGAGTGGGGAGTGACACATTGCTGTCAAACTCTTGTTGTAACCACCTTAAAGGGTTTAAGTAGAACATATCTGCTTCATCAAGATACTGAGCTTTTCCAGTCAAGTCTGGGGGACACTGAAGAAACTGCATGGACAGTGGGCAGTGAACATGGCTGTAGTAAGGCGTGGTTAGTGGCAGGGCATCGTCATGAATACTGAGGCCGAAGCTGGGTCAGGACCTGGGGGGCAGACTTTCTGAATGTGATTCATGACATCCAGGGTGCCTCTCTGATGAACTAGGCCAGTGTAGAATACCTGGCTCCCAGATTGCCTGATTTCTCTCTTTTAGCATCACAGAATCTATAATTTACCCATTTTACCATTTATCATTTTTACTCATTCTGTGTTTTATCTTTTAAGGGACTGTGCTTAGTGCCTCGTCCATTAAGGTCATTCAATAAATATTTGTTCAATGAGCGAATGAATTAATACATAAATATAATAAAAGAGAATGTTATTATTTCTAGAAAATTAATTCTGGTGTCTCTGAGGAGCACCATCTAAGGCTTGCCCCTGGGGTGAGATAAAACTGAGGAGGATGCTTCAGAGGATAAATTCCAGCCTGACCCTTTGGAAATGAGGTGAGAGAGTGCTGCAGCGATTTTTCCTTCTTGGTTTTTATATTTCATTTCAGTAACTACAGCCCATCTCACCCACAGAGGAGCTGTATGTCTCGCCAAGCACATCGACATAGAATGAGTGCACCTGGGAGATTATGTGGGGAATTGAAGATGAACATCAATTTAGTTGGGCCTGAAATAAAAGTTTCATGGTAAGAAAAAATCAGTAATGTGAATCTTCCTTCGAACTCAGAGGTAGACGAATGGGCGAGCCTAAGCAGTGGCACTTAAAAAACATTCAACAGAATACAGGCTGTCAAAATTTCCAGGAAGAAAAATTTTGGCTAGTGCCTGGTGCAGGTGGGGGTTGGGAGGGGAAGCCTGAAGAAGGACGCGAAACTCAGACAGCGCAATCTTTGCCCATCCTTCTACTTAATTCTCTCCATGTCACTCTAAGCTTGGCCCAAGAATTACATGGCTCAAGAAACTCATATTGTTTCTTCAGCCTTTTAACTTAATGAGTATATGTCTTACACACACACACACACACACACACACACACACACACACGAAAGTGCTGCCAGTTTTAAAGCCACTGAAGACCCGGAAGGTGTGAGTTGAAGAGAAAATGGCAATCTGATTGAGGAGGTTTTAATCTGGTTGTAGAAAAACAAGCTTAAAAAATATGTTTGGCTTAAAGATAAGTCAATTGCATGAGCGCAAGAACGTTTTCTGCCTTCTTACTAGTGAAATGCAGAGAAAGTATATAAGTCAGATAGAGTAAAAAAAAGCCTGACCCCTGAGATCAGAGGGTACTAGGAACCTGTCTCAGCTTTGTCTCCTGCCAAGTGATGGGAGGGCCAAGCACCATATCTGACACACAAGAGTCTAATTTATAAGTCCCTCTTTCTCCTGATCACTTGTCCGACAACTGAGATACAGAAATACTATTGGTACCATTGTGTAACACGTTCATGTTTTATTATATGTTTTATTATTTTAGTGTCATGACATCACCCTCCCTGGTCATTTTCTGGGACGTTAATTGTAAATTTCTCTCAGTTAAATGACAGAGTGGATGCAAATGTTTTCTACATTCTTTCACACTGTTCTTCAAGCTTAAATTATAATTTACTCCCTCTCCCTTGGGTTTGGGGCCGTTAACAGAAAATATTGAGTCATGTCAGCAAGTCACTTTCACTAGGCCCTCAAATAGTTTTTGAACTCTTTTATAAGAAAATAATGGTCTTGGGGCTGAGAGATGGCACAGCAGGTAACAACACTGGCTGCTCTCCCAGAGGACTGGGCTCAGTTCACAACATTGCCCTGGGAGCTAACAAGTGACTTAACTCTAGTTTCAAGGAATCTACAACCCTCTTCTGGCCTCTGTGGGTACCAAGCATACACATGATACATAGACATACATGCAAGTGAAACACTGACATACATAAATTTTTTAAAAATGAAAAAAAAAGATTTTGATATATGCATGTGTGTGCACACATATGTCCAATGTGAGCATATGAACACACATACATATATGCACTGCGTGTTCAGATGTGCAGGTCTGATAAGTGGCTTTTTAGTTGCTGTGAACATTTAAACAGTAATCATGTACCCATTATCTTCTGCTTCTCTGAAAACTCTTGAGGATTTGAAAGTAGTTATATATAAAAAGCTGTCACTTTTAACACTGATGTGGTTTGTCAGCGATTCTGTGTTACAAGAAACAGATATGCACTCAGAAGCTTCAGGAAGCTGTGGGCTCTGTAAGGAAAGGGGCCAGCTTATAGAGTGCAGACAAGTCTCCATGAGAATATAAACACTTTGGCGAACATGATCTGACATCCTGATGCCCCTGTTAGGTAAAAGATGTGACACTTTGTGCCTGAACACTGGCGCCTACTTCAGAGTCTAGACTCTAATTCCAAATTTTCTGTGGTTTTGTCCCCCAGATCTTTGTCTTGGTTCCAGCTAGTGCTGACATGACCTGCTTATGTGTCCATATATGTTGCATATCAGAAGTCCAATGCATTTTTCTCCTTTACACATTACAATAAAGTTTAAAAAAGAAATTTCTTAGGCAGTTAAGGGTGCATCTTCTATGGTCACAGACAAGGTCAAGGTAAGGAAGAATCTCATTACATATGTGGATTCATGGATGTTTTGCATTTTGAGTATGGAAGGTAAAAGTACATGTTCCAACCTTTTAAAAATATTGGACATTTCAAAAAAGAACTTTAAACATTGCTCTGAATCTCTGATCCATAAACTCAACTTGCAGACTGTTCAGTAAAACTATACTGAATTCAGAACCAAAATATTCACAAAAATTTCATCAAAAAATTGATAAACTTAAGATAAGTTCTTAAGTTTTCATGAAAAGAATCGGCTAGATGACCACTTGATGAAATTTGCTAGCCTTTATAAATGTTCATAAAGTTTTAAATTATTTGTGATATTTCACTAGTGTGTAACAATTCTACGGAATAACAAATTCTCTTCTAACATTTCCATAAAAGCCTATAATGTAACTTTTTCTTAATTATTATAGTTGTCTTGTAGAGTAAAGAGATTCATTATGGTACATTCTCACTTAACAATATATTTAACTTTTTTATATTATTTATTATTGTATTAATTTTCATTCTCATATAATACTATTATATTTTTTCATAACAGACCATATTTGTTCTTCCTCATCCCCTTCCTCTCTTCTGAACCTCCTGCTCCATATTTACTGGACACCTCCCTGCTCTCATATAGTCACCTTATTATTATTATTTGTCATATGTGTTCTATTCTCTCTGTTTTAGCTCCTTCCTCACTTTGTCCAAAGATCTCTGCCTCCCCTATCCTGGTTTCTCTTCTATTTTTATCATACACTCACATACACACACACACACACACACACACACACACACACACACACACACACACATCTAGCATTTTGCATATAAGGGAAAACACTGTTTGCCTTCCTAGATTTGCCCTATTTTGCCTAATGTAATGAACTCTAGTTGCCTCTCTCCTTTCAGTAAATGCTATAATTTTATATTTTTTGTGTAAAATTGTGTTTTCTTTACCTATTCATCTGCTGGTAGACATCTAGGCTAGTTTCATTTCCTGGCTATCTATACTGAGTACACTGTTAAGCATGGATGTACATCTATGGCATGTTGACACAGAGTCCTTCAGATATCAATGAAGCAGTGGCATAGGCAGGTCACATGGTAATTCTATACCAGATTTAAACATAAGCTATGTTGATTTTCACAGTGGATATTTATATTCACATCTTCTATGACAGGTTATATTGACATTTTTTAAGTTTTATTAACTCCAAAGTGTTATTCAACTTTATACAACTGCTGAGTTCACTCTCTCTCTCCTAGATTCCCAGATCTACCTGCATACTTCCTGCCCTTCATGTATGTGGTTCATGCCATGAAGGCCAATCTGCAATGACAAAATACTATTGGTTATCTGACCTTCCACTGTAACATGGCTGACATATCAGGGGATATAAACTTCAGTGAGATGGTCTTTCCTCCCCCCCAGCAAATAAGAATTACCTCAACTAGGGATCTATACCTCCTCCATGCTGGTATTATCAATTGTTTTATGTTTTTTGGTTTGTTTGTTTGTTTGTTTGTTATTTTCATAATAGGTAGTCTAGCTTAGGAAAAAATGTTATCTAAAAGCAATTTTAATTTGCTTTCCCTGATGTCTTAGGATGTTGAACATTTTTCAAATATTGATTGGCAATTTATATGTGTCCTTGTAATAACAGTATATTAACTTCATCATAACAATTAAGTGATTTAGAATTTTGTTTTTCCCTAGATTTGTGAAGAATATAATTGGGCATTAATGGAGATGATTGGTTAATGACTCCATGATAATCAGGGACAGCAGGAGTCTGGGAGGTAAGGGTGTGTCTAGGTCTCAGCAAAAGGGTAGAATGCTGTGACCTTCAGAACAGCCCTTAAGGCTGTGAGAAAAATGCTGAAAATGGGTTCAAAAGTATATAATTTCTCAACTATGCAAAATATAAGGTTGCAATATGAATTACATAAGGAGCTTCACTGATCTATACAATATGAATTGTATAAGGAGCTTCACTATGAGCCAGCTTGTTAGAATGATACTAATGAAAGAAATAAAGATATTTAGGGAATGGTGATCCCAAGGCAAGATTACACCCAGCTAAGTTTCTTTGTTTATGCTTACAAAGGCAGGTAGATTCCTGAGTTCAAAGTCAGCCTGGGATAGAGATAAATTAGGTCCAGGCATGGTTGGAATGGTAATTTCTGGGCAGGGACCCACCAAGATATCTTATTGTCTCTACTTGTGTTTGTGCTTACTGTCTCAATCAAGGGGCTGGGGATCAAAAGATGCTGATTCATAGAATAATCAAAAGGAAACCTGTAGTAATTACTGAAGTGATATGTAAATAAAACTTGGGCTTTTGATCTATAAGAAATGACCTAGCCATAAAATTTTTAGAGTACCAAGAGGAGAGAGAGAGACAGACAGAGAGACAGAGAGAGAAAAAGAGAGAAAATGAGAGAGAAAAAGAGAGACAGAGAGAGAAAAAGAGAGAGAAATGTGGAAAGCCATCTAGGACAGAACATAGGTCACCAGCTTGTACCCATGGTTTGACTTTGAGTCCTTTTTGCATTACTCTCAGACACTCCTTCTAACAGGATCCTTCTCTAATATAAGGCTGCTCCCTAGCAACAACTAATGGGATATTGCTGCCCATATGCATGGTAGGTCTTCCATCCTCAGTTAAGCTTTTCTGAAAATATCTTCAAAGACACATCCAGAGCTGTTTCCAAGACAATCTAATTGCAGACTATCAAAAGCCTCTCAAATCTGTGAGATACATAATGATAAGCAATCAAAGGTAACCATGTAAAATACCATTGATCACTTTTCACTTGGGGACACAAATCTTTAGTTATATCTAGTAAAGACTTATCAATATAGGTGAAAATAACATCCAGTTTGGCAGAAATGTGTAGTGATTGTTCTTCACTTTATAATAATGGTCTTTCTCTTTTCCCTTGTTCCTTTCTGAATGTTTCTACTTATATTTATTGCTTGAACACTGCGTTTAGAACCTAGTAGTCAATAAAATCAATTTTACCATTACTGAAAAGACAGAATTGTAATATATCATCAGTGTATGTCAAATAATACTTTTGCCTTTACCTGAGGTCTGCATTATTAATCTATGCAACTTGAATTTTCAAAACGTCATCTTAATTTATTCATGTATTCATTCACTTATGTGTTCTTTTTTTTTTTAACCTCACAAAAGTAATTGTAGAAAATCCTAGAGTGTACCTGGGGGAACACATGGCAAGCTATTACAGCTATCAGAACTGTGGTGAACAATTTGAATATTAATATAAGGTTTCCTAAGTGCTAGAAGCATGCTATTTAAGCAGTTAAAGTCACTGCTGTCATAGGACATACATTTCATGGAGGGATACA